>VYZR01126887.1:0-16548 GCA_013400675.1 Oxylabes madagascariensis
TTTTTTTTTTTCCTTTTTTTGAGGAATTTATACTCTTTAGCAGTTTTCTTTCGGGTGTTTCTGTGAGTTGGGACTTTACCACTGGATCAGGGACTACTGCTCGGCCAGAAAGTGCCTCCTAATTTACTTGAAGCCTCATACCACTGTGGTAATTAACTGGCCTTTAGTGTAATATATTTCATCTCATGTCAATGTTATATGTTGTTTGGTTCATGGATTTTATAGCTGTTCGTTGTAAAAGAAAAAGTAATTTATTTTTTGTTATTTTTGTAAAATACTTCCAAAGTTTTCATCCCAAAGATGTCTTTGAAAATAGTTCTCTGTTATTTGTTATAACAAAATATGTGTTGTGATATAAGCTTGGAAAACATAACCCAATTAATTGTTTTAAAACCAAAGTCAACTTACACACAAAGATCAATTCACATTAGGGACTATTCAGGTTTTTAGGGCTGGGGTTTTTTTAGGTTTTTTTTTTTTTTCAAATTAGAAATTGTACAAACAAAAACCTGGGTGTTCATTTCACCTAGGTTCTTACAGGGCTGGCAGAATGATTTCCTGGCCAAATCCTTCACTGCTCATTACCCCACCAGAACTCTGAGAGCTCACAGCTCCTGTGAAGTCAGATTTTGTTGCTGTGTTTCCTCTGTTTGCAAAGCACTGTAATCCCCTCTCCACTGTCAGGATTGTTGGTTCATCTCTTGCAATGTTTCCTGAGTAGCTTTCAGTGTCTCGCTGGATCCAGTGTAAGGACACTGCTCTAAACAATTTATTTCCTGCTTCTTCACTGGAAAAGTATTTACAGCAGCACATTCTTGCCTTTTTACTGGTACAATAAACAGATACCTACCTGTTTCTTTAGCACTTTCCTGTCATATACCACGAATTTGCAAAGAAGGCCAAATCTAAGTAAAGATTGTAATTTTGTAAGGTCAGGATGATTTGAAGTCACGTTGTTTCAGTACTGAAGCATGTTGCAGAACTCTCTTAACTTTACCAGAACTGGTGAAGCAAGGAATAAAAATGTTGGAAGTTGCTGAAGAACAGAAAATGTTCTGTTTGTTCCTCCTTTTTTTCTCTACAATGTGGATGAGCAAAAGGTTCACGAAGGAACTGTGTACAGACCTCTTAAATCTCATCCCTCATGGAAACATTAACATAAAACGTGTTTATAGAAATGCAAGACAGCCCCTTTTTCTCTGTCACATCACCAGTACGATCTACAAGCCTTTCCCACAGTGAACTCCTCCAAGCCCCAGGGCATTCCAGGCTCCCCATGGACTGAACTCGAGCTTGGTGAGGGGCAGTTTGGGCTTGGCAGACCCTCAGAAAGCCAAAATAAAGGAAAGTAGAAACAGTGACCTGGATAACACTACACACAGAAGGCAGTGGCCAGAAGAGGTGGAAATCTCTTTCCATCAGAGTGAAGGGGAGAAGCTGGGGTTCCAGGAGTTTCTCTGAAATCCAGTGGTGCTTGTATGCTCTGTAACTTGAACAGGAATGGGTACCAATAGATATCACAGGGTATCTCAGTCTGTATTAAAATCTTTTGTCTAGACAAGGATGAATTTTGGGTGATGAAATAGAACCTGTTTTCAACGTTGACAGAAACAGGCTGCACTCTTGGAAGTGTCAGGAAAGTGTTTCTGTGGTCACTTCTGGGAATAAAACAGATGAGTGCATATTCCTAACAGAACAGGTGGGTTTACTTTGTGTAAAGATTGGTTTAGTTTGTCTAATTCAGACCACCTGGGACTCAGCTGCTCTTCATTAAAAGTTCTCCTTGCATTGTATTGGTCTTGTATGCCAAGCTCAGAATCCAGTTCTGGAATCTAAACATGCCTTACAGTTTAATACCCACCAGGTGATTTATTTATTTATTGGTTTATTTACTGACCTTTTCCTGAAGCGGAAGCATCACCTGGTATACAGGTAAGAATCTCAGAATCAGATTTTTAATAGGATTTGGGATTGGTAGTTTGCTTTATGGAATTGTATCTGGGAAAATGCTTTCTGCTAGTTTAACAGCTAACTTCCTGCCCATAGATGTGGAGAAAAATAGTCAGTGAACTTCAACTGTAAAAACTACAGGTATTTTTTTGCAGGTACAAGCCACATAATGAAAGGTCAGTTCACCACAGGAAAAGAAAAAATGGTTGTAGTGTGTGTAGATCTCTTGTATCCAAACTATTTCACATTCTTAGAGAATTCCAGGGACAGCTCCCAGAAATGGGAAATAATTTCTAAGTGTTCATCACATGCACTTATAAAAAGCCATTAAAAGGGAAAAGTTGGGGTTTTTCCCCACACAGATTTAGACACTGCAGTATAAATGTGCAGAACACGTGAGAAAATGCAGGTCAGTCCCGCCCATGAGCAGGAAGATGTTCATCACGACACCTGCACTATTTCCCTCTCGCCCATTCTCTCCAGCACACCAGGGCAGTTACAGCCACAAGTTTCAGTAGTAAAAATGTGCCCTTAAAGAGAGTTACTGACAAATTCAGCTCCACCCAGCACTCTGAGGAACCAGCTCTAGAGCCTGGCCATGGCATTGACAACCCCTCTTTTGATACCTGAGGCTGTTACTGAAGCAGCAGACAATGCAAACCAAGTCATTCAATATTTGGCTCCTGCGGATCACAAATACCCCTCTGCTGACGTTCAGATTAAAGAGCCAAGCAAAAAGAAAGGGGTGTTGCTTTGTTTAATTTACAGCACTTCAATAAAACCGAGGATTTAACGTTCCCCTGGGGAGGTACAGTTTTAACTATATTGTTCACATTAATTGAAGCACTGAAAAAGTTATTTGCACTTCTCCAGCACTGAACATTTCGGGTTTCATTCTTCATCTTCCAGACAGCTCCGCTGGAGACTTTGCTAACTGGGAACAGTTGAGAGTGCATGCATTTCTGAAAGTGATGGACAGCTGGGAGGATAAGAGGAAGTTAGTTCAGCACCATTTGTTTAATTCAGAGTACATTAAGTCATCTCTTGTGTAAAAGTAGACCACACATCACTGTAGGACAGGATACATAATTTCTTCAAATTGATTTTGTTTCTGATCATATACCACAACAAGGTACATGCATAAAAGAACAACAAAAGGGATTAATTGCCAAATGTTTACTTTAATTAAACCTTTTTAATGATACACAGTACAATGTATCCACTACTTTGCTAAAACTCACAACAAAAGCAGGTTTCATGTTTAAAAATACTTTCCATAATAAATTCATAAATAGATGAAGGTAAAATATAAAAAATTACCGTAGTATGCAAGCTTGCTCCCTTGTCTCCTCATATTCCAAATCATTTAGTCAGTATTGTGGTAAGAAAGTTTAAAAGCAAAATAGTTACTGATGATTAGAAATGTACAGCCTGCATCTCTCGAAGAAACCTTGGAAAGCAACAGATTTGTCCTAGAAAATGCAGAACCATTTTAACACTGTTATCACCTGAACCCCTCAAATAATTTTGGAATGCAGTGAATGAATTCAATATGAATTAGAGATTTTTACCTTCCCCCCAAGAGGTGTGTGTGAGCCAGACTGGCTGGGTTCTCCCTGCTCTGAAGTTGTGGGGTTTTCACCTGTCAGATCTCAGCGAGTGAGGCACAGAAGAGGGAAAAGCTGGCTGACAGCACAGAGCACATCTGCCCATCAGAAATCTAAACCAGAAATCTTTAAAAACAGTTACAAAGAACTAAATTCACCTTCCGCTCAGTACATGCCTGTGTTTAATTTCTGTCTGGCAGGCAGGACAGGGCCTGGTGTCCCCCCCTGGCTTCCCCTATTTTGGGAATGGTTTTTGTGTCTCATACCATTCCAACACAGCTCTGTGGGGAATCCCTGATACTGCACCACCAAACCCTATTAGCAAAGTTATTCTCCTCATTAATATTATCACTCTCTTAAGAAAGCATTTATTTTGTCAAGTATCAAACTACTTTTCACACTTTATCTATTTTAATATAATTTATAAAGGGAAAAATCTTACTTATGCACAGCATTGAAATAGGAAATGAACATGAAAAATGCAGAATAATCAAGATGCTCTGCCTTTCACATTAATGATTTTTTTTTCTCTGATAACTATTTCCCTTTAGTGCAAAACCACTTCCACACAAGTTTTGTGCATCATTTGCAATGGTACCGAGATGCTTTTGAAGACTTTGGGAGGCATCTGTCTGCAGCTTTCATGTCTGTGTAAATTCAGCTCTTGGCTCACTTTTAACAAATGTCTTCAAGCATTCAAGACAAGTTTTGCACACCATGTCCAAAGGACAAATTTCCAAACCCTTGTTTTTACATATGACAGTCTAGGCACCCAAAACGAGCAAGAGCTCCACTTTTGGTGAAGTTCTTGGAAATCTATCAGTATTAGCTGATAAGAAAGCTATTAGTGGTTTTAGCTGGGCTTTGTTTAGGTTTGTCCCCCTGAAAAACCTGCTTTCCAGTACAGTGAGAGTAAGAAAATCATCAGGACTTCTCCTCTGTCCTTAAGTATTCTCATTTTTCTCAAATTTTGTTTTGCAAAGCAAACGTTAGCAGGTTTCTGGGCCGACATTAATTTGGTTTTATATTTACATAATTACAAATATTTGTACAAGTTTCATCCGTGATGATGGAACTGGATGAGAAACTGGAGATAAAATTAGCTTAAAATCAATACAAAGGGTAACAAAGGCTCCTGGGAACCACATTCTGCTGATGGTTTCATTTCAGTATTTGCCTCTGCATTCCACTCCCAAGTGCTACAAGGCAGAGATCAATGTCCCCTCCTGTGCTTTTGTAATATTTTTGCACACTTTAGTACTGCCAAAAAGAAATGATAAATACTAATGCAAATACATGATCAGCCAAGGGGATCTGCTTAAAAGCAATTACTGCACTGTAGTCCTGTTAATGTTCAACTGGCAGGAAACAGATTTCTTGGCCAATGTTTATGCTGTGAACTCTGAACAAGCACTACTGAATTATTCACCTGATGTACATCACTGCCCATTTATACCCTGGGAGCTGAAACTCAGGTTTTTACCCGTAAATCACAGGTTTATTGCTCCTCACTCTCCTCACCCATGTATCCTTTTGGTTGCAATAGGATTAATGGAGTTAAACCAACAATCTTCCTACTGCCTGAATTCCACAGCTGTGTGTGAGTCCCAGGTTTGAGAAAGTCTTCAGCAGGGCAGTGAAAAGCTCAACATTTACTGTTTATTTCTGGTCAAGAAGCTCCCAGCCTAGAGGGCAGTGAACAAAGGAAGGGTTTGGTAATCAAAATAAACTTTAACTGCTGACAGCCCAAGCACCACCAGCTGTTAACCTAAAAAATAAACCAGGTCTTCAGGTTTCTTCTGAAAAAAACCCAGAAAAACTCAAATCAGGTCTTCTTCTATTTCTTTTGTTCAGTTAGGAGGGTGTGCAAACTTGTACTCCATTTGTTACAACACAGAAGAGCCAGGAATTAAAAGACAAAACTGATTTAAAGCCACGGTTTTCGTTTTCTGCAGGAAACTGAAAACTAATTGGAATTGGTGCCTTCATTTAAAGTAATTGGTGCCTTCATTTGAAGCACAGGAAACAAATCACTGCTGCTGTATTGCACATTTTGTGACTGAACCAGGCTGACCTGCAGACAGAGCCTCACCCTTCAAGCCTCGTTTAAGAGAAACATCCAGGCAAATTGTAATGAAATGTGTAGTGCCTGGTCTAGTTCTACTTATTCACTAAACAAACCTCAAAACGAAGAAAATGGATCAATAATTCCTCAGTTCTTCATCTACTGTAAAAACACAATCATTCACTGGCTGCACTGGAAGCAGGATTTATGTTCATTTTGCTTCTTGTTCCAGTTTTAAGATGAGTTACTATGTAAACTATGGATTTCAGTCGGAGAAGTAGCAATACTGTTCTTAAATGCATGTGGACTTTTCTCAGCATTAAAATAATTTGGCACTAATCCTGCAGGTAGTGGGGGGCTGAGCTCATCTGGGAGAGGAGAGCTGCAGGACCATGACCTACAGATATAAACTGGAACGGGTCATGACAGAAAGTTAAATATTCTGTACCTTAAGGATCTCACCAGGAGGAAAAGCAGTCACCAGCACTGAGTTTTAGCTTGGACTGTTTTCACAGTTCCTCCCGAGAGCAGAATATAGGGAATACACCAACAAGTCTAGGCTATGGAAAATTCCCATTTTCATTCCCATTCCCAATTTCAGATCCCCAAATGTCTAGCTGGACATTTATTGCCTCCTATCTTTGGAAGCAGGAATATCCTGGAAAACTATCCAAAAACACTATCAAGTCCTGCAGCTCAGCCTGCCCTTCTATAGAAAATATCAGAATTGAGAAAACTGTACTAGTTGAAAAATTTAAGGCCTTTTCATTCTCACAACTATAAAACTTGAAAACTAACCCCTTAGATAGAAGCAAAACAGGCTACAAAGCACACATTACTCCTCCGTTATCTACCTCACAGTTTAAATAAACAGAAAGAGCAGAGAATGGTTTAATATTTGCTACAGGAAGATGAATAGTATTAAAATTGGAATCCATTAGCCCTTTCCTAAATCTTCCTAATTTTCATGACACTGGATATGTTGGATGACTAAACTGGTGCAGCCCTAGTAGCAAAACAATTCAAGTCCTTTTTGAGCTGGATTTTTCAAAGAGACAAGTGACTTCAATTGAGTGCTTTTTGAAAAGTAACTCCTTTAAATCAGGATTGCAAAAATCGCTTGCCATCCCTGAACACCTTTGCTTTATCTGCAGAGTTAAAAATATTGCTGCTCCTGCTCTCTTTGTAAATCCACTTTTGTAAGGTGCCTGAGAGTGTAAATGCAGAGGAATCCATCAGTACCTCAGCTACAAGACACTCTACAGAGCTGCATCTGAAAGAACTGCATTATGAAATCTATTTCACTTTATGCAGATTTTTGATCCACTATGAAAGATTTTTCCTGCTGAATGTTTTAAAGAAATGAAAAGCATCTGGTAACTTGTGATAGGGAGAGGGGAACATTTAGGTACAAAGCTGGGAGGGAATCACTCAAAAAGACACTGGTTTCTCACAAGAAAGTTGCAATCATGCAGTTCTCAGCTATTCTGAGGTCTTTTTCCCCATTATATGCCCATGTAGTATTTAAAGAGATGGTTTAAAAAAACAAAACCAATAAAAAAAATCAAATCCACTTATGCACTCTGGTACCATAACATCAAATGTTTGACCAGAATGAACCCTGTATTTGACCATTAGGCACATGGCAAGAGATCTTGGCTACAGTCAGTTCAAGGTTTCTCCAGTGGTGCAGGTCTTGAGTTGTGGAATGAAATGATCAGACCTGAGGGCAAAATCTCAGTGATGCTTCCACTTGGAAAAAGGAGCTATCACTGTGCAAACAACAGGCAAATGAAATGCATCTTCCCTCTCCTCAAGGCTGTTTTAAATCACCACCCTGGTCCAATCCTGCTTGTGACAGTGCTCAGGCTGGTTTTGCTTTCTGTTAAAACACTAACCTCAAGTGAGAACAAAACCTGAGAGAAGCTCCCCCACCTGGGCCTGTTCCAACAGCAACCAGCAATTCATGTGCCCTAGGACAGGTGACTGCTATTTGGTCCTGTAATCAAAATCTTGGCTATTATCACCCTTGAAATACCATTACAAAGACACCGACACTTTCTGGTCACTAGAGGAGTGCTGAGGATCTGAAAGACACTGTCAAGATTGCCTATTCCAAAAGTGACCTCCTTTGCCACCAGTCCCATGCTAAATGCTCAGACCTTTGGGTTTGCATCAGCCTCTTCCTCAACCAAATGTCTTCCCACCCCAAAATATCAAGTTCAAAGTAGTTTCCTCCATTTTTGTAACTCGTATGAAGGTTGCAGAAAATGAAATGGTGGGGACAAATGTTGAGTACGTTTTTCAGAGGATTTGACTTTTAGGACTACCTCTCCAAAGTCCCTTTTTAAAAATAAGACACCGAAGCAAACAGGATTGTGTCTAACTTCTACAAAATTGCTGGTTTCACGGGAGGAGGAGGAGAATATGGCTACCATGCTACTCAGCATTAGGGTGAAGCACCATCTAAATTCCAGTAAAGTTAGGGATATCAGCTAGCTCTTATCAGCAACCACACCCCCAGCCTTCCACAACGTCTTTGCTGTCAAGCTTGATGCTGTCAGTGTTCTTCTCACTGAACATGGGCCCTCCATGCCTCATCATCAGCTCCGTGGCCATCTTCACAAAAGCCTCCTCCACGTTGCTGGAGTCCTTCGCAGAGGTCTCTATGGCACAGATGATGTTGTCATAGTGTTCAGCCAGGCTCTGAGCTTCTTCCAGCTGAACCTCTCTAAGGTCACTTAGGTCAGACTTGTTCCCTGGAAGGAAGGAAACAACAGAGCGATTGATCACGGCTTGTTTGTGTCACAGGAAGTGTTTGGCAGGAGGTTCTTGGGTTGCCCAAGGGAGCTGAAGAATTTCCATTCTGTAGATTTTCAAAATGGGACCGAAAAGGCCCTGACCAGCCTGACTCTGGCCTTGCCTTGAGCAGGAGGTTGGATTGGGTAATCTCCCCAGCTCTTTCCAACCTATATTTCTGTGTTACCCTTCAAGAACAGAAAAAGTAACTCAACAGTGGTGGCTGTAGACCCTAACAGAAGAGAACAGGCTAGAAATTGAAGTTAAAACCATTCTGTGAAAACAGCAGCTGTCTGCTGACTCTTAGGGAAATCTAGAATGGTACTGCTGTTGTATTAGCAGCTCTACAAGCCCCAAGAGCCACAAGTCCAAAACATCTGGGCTGGAAAGCAGAACTTCTAGCAAAGAACTGGCAAACTCAAAGCCCCAAAGTCCTTCCAAAACTCCCTGTCTGCTGAAGTGTGTGTTTTCCAACCCACCAAAACTTATCAGCTTGCTACCATGGAGCTTCCCTGGGCCCTGGAAACCTGAATATCTTCATGAGGAAATGCAATGCAATGCAATGCAATGCAACGAAATGCAACAACTCCACAGCAACTGTGCCTCAGAACTGGGAGATCCTGGGCATCCCAGTTCTCCATTAAACGAGATGCAAAGGACTCAAAGCTGTCTACTTCTTAACAGAAGTCAATCAAAGCAGAATAAATCAACTCTTTTGGTAACATTTCCAGCCAGGCCTTGTAGCCCTGATTTCCAATGNACACCGGACACCGTGACACACACGGCACAGGGTGACACACAGCAGCTGCTCTCCTCAGCCAAGAGACAGGACTTGATCTAAGAGCCTTGACCCAAATCTCCTGTGTGTGTGCAATACATTCTAGCCCTGTGTTTATCTAGCCTTTTGTTCACAATCTAAGGATGAGAATATATGCTTGAGAATCTTGATATAAGCAGATATATAATAATTACATATATATATATTTAAAATCTATGCTGGGAACTTGGCTGCTCAAAGTTTGTACCTGCATCAGCTGGAACCCTGGTTTCCTGCCAGCGAGCTCCTTCTGTGGCAGATTTTGGAATTCTCTCGTGTGCCCAGCCCTATCCCTTTGCCACCCTCTGCAGCAGAGGCAGCAGAACAAGGTGCCAGCCTGCAGCCAAGGTCACCTGGTGTGTCACTGAAAGCACAGGTGGGTTTTGGCTTGCGTTTTGGGTTTACCACATCATCTGTGCTTCTGCCACTTCTGCCAGGGGCAGGAACAAAGGGAGCAGGATGTGGTCACACAATCTGAGAGCACTGATGCTATTTTAGAAGGAAATATGAGACAATTAAAAGAATATAGATAAAAGAGTGTGTGAACAAAATGCCTGCAATCCTACATCAATAAAGTCAGTCAAGGATGTGGTCAGTCTAACCACCTGTCCTTTTCTGGGTGGTAAAACAGACACTACATCTGGGCAGGAAGAAGAAATGCTTGGTTTATATACTTTTGCCTAAATCCAGCAGCATAAGAATTATGAGTGTAGTTTCAGAGTTTGAGTTCCCACTACTAGATGTTCCAGAGGGAAAAACCAAATAATTCAGAGTGCACAAACACAATATCCTGCTCATAGGGAATTTCTTTGTAAATCCTGCTGTTTTATAGGTTGTCCAATGTCCTGGAACATGATGGCTTATATTCCAGGATCTTTTAATCTAAAGTAACTGTGGATGTTCTCATCCTCCATATAAATCTCTAATCCTTTCTGAATCTTCCAAAGCTCTTGGCTTCAATATATAGTCACACTGAAACAGAAGAATTTCCTTTTATACATCTATATTCTATTGCACTTTCACTTCTCTAGCCCCAAATAATAAATGAGAGACCATCACTTGTCTTTTTGTCCCATTCCTTGTATCCTTTGGACATAAGCAAACACTATTGGGGTTTTTAATCCTCCCACAGCATGGACATTTATGGTTTCCCCCCTCTCTGAACCTCCTTATTTTAAAGTGTTGTTGACAACACAGTGTGCCAGTGCTATATTATACTAAAGAATATGGCATCATTTTTCCTTTTACTTCTTTTGCACAGTAGTGTTTTCTTCTGACTCTGCTGCATTTTTAAGCAGCAAATTTCACTTTGGAAAAGGCTGTGCTGATAAGATCTCATTTCCTGTGCTAAGCAAGCACTCAGATCCCAGCTGATATATGTACAGCTTAAAGGGAATCAATCCAAGGAAAAAGGACTTCTCAGTTCTGGTAAGAATATTCTCAGACAAGGGGAAGGGACTGTAATGGACTCAGAAAACCACAAAGCAATGATTATTAATGCAACAGATAATGGTTCAGAGCAGTCAACAGCAATTACCAGAGATAAGGAAATTGGGGGCAGGTTTATGGATGATCTCTGTAGCCAAGTCTCCCACCAGACCTTCGTGTTTGTTACATCTCAATACTTGATTAGGTCAAGTGCTAGAAAAGGCTAATGATGATTACTCAACTCTTGTGAAGGGCCTGAGGGATTCTGTGCATACAGACAAACTGGAAACATTTGAACTAAAAAATAAAATTGTTTTCCCTTACACTTTTAATGTGGTGTAAATAAAAGTGCAGAGTGACTGAGCTAAGAACAACTCCCCCCCAGTTTGGAAGCTCGAAAACCTTGCCTTGTCACATCGTTTGTAATTTGAATATTGTCTTACATCATTAAGAATACACACTACAGACACAGCAAGGAAGTATTAGGAACCAGATTACTTAATGTAGAGCAAGTTGTATCTCTAAAGGAAAAATACAGCTAGTTTGCTTGACAGCATCTTTAGGAAATTCTAAGAATATTTCCATGTAACATTAATCAGTCTGATACGTGGTTAAAAATATAATGCAAGCAATTATAAATTACTTTTAATTTACAATTACTAAATTATAAATCAACTTATAATTACTACATAATAATAAAAAACCTGCCAGTTCTGATCCTAAGTAAACAGTATTTTCTCCAGCATGTCTACAGAGATAAATTTCATAGAATTCTACTGAGAAAGAACCATGACAACTATACAAAAATACCAATCACAACTATAACTTTAACCAGCTTGTGCATAGTACAAATTTTATATAGTATTTCTGTTAAACTATACTTACAAGCATGTAACTCTTGACAAAAAAATAACAATTGAAAAACTCTTTGGGAAAAAAATGTAGTCTTAGTATTTCTCATTCCAAAGTCCCTCAGTTTAAGTTAAAATTTAAATACCAAAAGAACTGTACTCGCCACAGGTGACTAAAAGAGATATGCTTATGTATTCTTTTGTATTGTACAAGTGCATGACATATGTTGTAAATGACACAAAGTTCTTAATTATTTATTTCCTTGATTGAAATGCTGCAGCTTTGTAAATAACACGATGCCACGTCTGTCACTCAGTAACCTTTTCAAGCAGTTCCTGATTTTGTAATTACTTTGGCAACTCCTTTGGTGTAAGAAAGACAGAGAGAAGCTCGGATTGCTGGAGAATTGTGCCGAATTCATTTGAAACCACTAATTAAAAACACCTATGAAATCAGAGATTGGGGGCAGGTCTTCAGGGGAACCACTGCTAGGAACAAAAGAGACCAGGGTGAAGAACAGGGAATAAATACTCATTGTTCAGAAGGAATAGGGCAGAATAAAGGAACCACCTTTCTGGTGCTAATTGTTTCTCCACTGAATGCTCAGTTACTCCCAAAAGCTGGTTATTTTGATCTGCTCTTGGCTTTGAACTTTTTGGACAGCCACGCTCTTCATAGTGGCACACAAAGGACAGAGACAGTAGAAAAAATCTGAAGCAAGGAATGTTTCAATTGGATGTAAGGAGGAAAATAGAAGGTGGTAAAATCCATGGAGGTTCTCTGGAAGATCATTCTGGGATGTCTGCTCAGGCTACAGAAAGCAGACGTTGAACTATATAAATAGACAAAATGTTGAAGATGGTGAGTGACAGGTTGGCCAAAGAGCACAGTAAATGTTTATTATCAAACAGGCCAATGTGGCTGCTTCTAGCATTGATAAACATATTGTTTATCAAAGGTTAATGCTTAACAGATGGCCCCTAGACACATTAAATAATTTCTCCCTCTCTCACTTCCCTACATAATTTATTAAGTACTTTCCTGATTCTTCTAAAGTATCAGAGGAGTTCAGGTGTGCGTCTGCTTGTGGAGCAGCATAAATAATGACTAAGTACATCCTCCAGCTGATACCTTCCTTTACAAAAATAGAAATGTCACTTTTGCAGCAACATTCCAAAAAATTTCCCAGCAGTGAAATACTGGACCTAAGGACTGTGCTAAATGAATCTTAACCAACTGTGTCTGAATCCTGTCATCTCAAATGGCAAACAATAATATACATTCCTGTAGGCTGGCAAATCACAACACTTGCTCCCAAAAACATTTCTTGAAACAGCCTTAATCCACGCAACTTAATCCACGCAGTTTTTGCCAAAAGCAACAATCTCTGGGGCAGTTTATTTCAATTTAAAGTGAAATTCATAGACAGAACAGTCAGGATAAACTGCTCCATTTAAACATTTCCCTACACCATTTTCAGAGAATGAGGAATCCCTCTTTTTGGGAAGGTAGTATTCCCATTTGCTCCAGTTTATGAGTGTCAAAGGAGTTGACAGAGAGCTACATTTTCCTCTGGATATCAGGGAATATTGCTTCCAATAGCTCTGCCTTTATCTGTGCAGCAAAGTTATTAAATCCCCAGCCAGGAGACGGGCCAGTTAACAAGTCACAACTTTGTGTTCCTGGCAATTTGGCCAGATCATGACACAAAAACACATTTTGGGCCATTCTGAAAGGAACACAGTTCACAGCCAGGAGGCCTGAATCAAAGCCAATAATCTTGATAACATATGGGCTGAAAAAGCTTGTAAATGAAGAAGTGCAATGGTACATAACGAAGTGTTTGTTGTAAAAGGAATGTGTTTTCAACTGTTCTTCTCTCCTGCTACTTTCTGAAAGTTATCCTGAGGGAGAGAAACTGTGGCATAGAGGAAAAAATACTTTATGTAAGACACTATGAAATGACAGCATAAAGTAGACATTAAAGACAATTAATCAGCTCACAGGAGGTAATTCATCAAAAGAAAAAGACTTGTTATTACTAACCATGATTTATGGACTTGGACTTAGGAATGTCCTTGCCTATCATTATGTAAAATCTTAGTTCCAGCATTTTATAAATATCTTTTCTTACAGTGACATAACAGTTATAAAACGTTTTTGTTCTGTTTGCCAGATTTTTTCTATCACTCAAAGAACAAGTAATTATTTTATCAATAGGACTTTAATCACTATGCATTAAGTGATTAACACCACTTTTAAACACTTTTGGGAGACCAACTTCTGGGCACTACAGTCTGTACTCTAGGATTTAGGCAGCTAGGAAGGATGTCTTTTAGAGAAAGCAGTATGCCACAATTTCAAACAGCATGTACTAGAACATTTCTTTAAATGAAGACAGCCTGCAGACATTTCATAAAGCTGATCTCTTTCTATATGAAGTTTAGTCAGCTTCAGCAGCAGTGCATGGAACACCACGTGAGACACTTGAAAGAATACAGCTTCAAGGTGCAAGGAAAGCCTCAAGTTTCGTAAATAATTTAAAAAAAGTTATTTGCAGCATCTTAACCTTCAGTATTCCAACAGGCATCTTTTCCCTTATCAAAAAAAAAAAAACAAAAAAACCAACCCACATCAAAGGAAAGTGAGACCTAAAATCCTTGGGTTCCCAATGTTTCAGAAATATTATGTAACTGTGACAGGAAGATTTGAAGTTTGAAACAGAAAGGGGCACATTTAACCTTAAATTGTTTGCTTCAATCTCAAAATTTGTGTTGGGCTGCAATACTGCCCTTAAGCCAGACTAAAAATGAAGTTTAGGCCACTGGGGAGGTGGAACAAGTGACGCTCAAGATCTCCCTGGCTTTTTTTGGGTTTTTTTGTAGACACTTTGTTTGGAAGGAACTTGTAAGATGAGCCTCTAAAACATTTTAAAAACAGGAATTTTTTCATGCCTGCACCATTTGCTAAATGGAAAACAATACTGTCCTGAGCAGCATAAACCCCAATGAAATTAAAGCAGCAGATAATTACCTGGCCTGCTTCTGTAAGGCAAGAAGTGCAAGTAGTGGGTGTAAGGGAGCTCAAAAAAGTGTAAGAAAATGCTTCCTTATTTCCTGTTTCCAAGAGCATGCTGAGCAAACCTGACCCAGCTTAGATGGGCTGCTCTGAAATCTCAATCCAACTGGAAAAGTCTGATTTAAACTTCACATACCCCCCACATTTCAACAAACCAAACAAAAAAAGTCCCTCCAAGCAAATGCTTTCATACTCAGGCTGTGTCCCTGACTCAGCCGCTGACAGAAGTATCTGTAAGGTAAATCAGCAAGAGTGTTGGATTAATTTCCCTAAGATAATACTTAAAATACTCTTCTTCAATATGTGCATTCCTCATTTTTTTTTCCTAAGTGGAAGTACAGAACAACGCAAAGAAAAAGAAAGCTTCAAGACCTTGCACTTTCTTATTAGCTTTTGGTAAAACACTTAGAAATAACACACAGGTTTTGTTACAGACAGGTTACTAATCCAGGAATATTCAGGTGTAAGTAGTGACAATATGAAAAAGCACACCTAGGAAGTCTGGCTGATTTCCTGGGGTACTCCTGAAGTCCCTGGCACCAGGAACAGACACATTCGTCACTTTTTATGTGCCCGGCATTTGAATGGAGGCAGGTTTCAACCTTAAGGAGAACCCCACTCCTCACTTGCCAGAAAGTGTGGAAGAGGCACTGACAGCTCAAACAGAAAACCTGAGTTTCCTTTTCAGCTCCTCAGACCCAGCCAGACGTGACAGGGAAAGGTGCGATACTAACAAGAAAATAAACACTGCTGCAGGGTGTGGAACTGCTAATCCGTCCTTTTCCTAAAAAAGAGAGGCTTCATTTCTTCTGTTTTCTGCAACTTTCTCGCCTTCATGTTCTGCTCATCAAAGTTAATTTATAAGAAAAAAAAACAACAGAGGACTTTGACACCTACTTTGGTAAACACAGGCCAAAACTTAACCGCATCCCTGTATTTGTGTGTCACCAAAAGCTTTACAATTCTATCACCTTTCTCCAGGCAGTGACTGAATTTTTAGTCTGATTGGGGGTAAGGATAGTTGTACGACCCATTCTAGAGGGGCTGGTGAAGGGATTGATCCCAGTTTAAAGCATCTACTATAAACCATGGATGCTTTAAACATTTTCTCCCCGCTGTTTACTTGCACTCCCGCGCTCAGAGGGTGAGCACAGCCGCAGGGAATCTGTGCCACTGAGAATCTGAGCACAGATCCACTGGGTACAGATCCACTGGTACGTCCTAGGCTCTTTCTAACCCTAACAACCAGCTGATTTCCTCCGGCATTAAAAAAAAAGGCAAAAAAAAAAAAAAGGGCAAAAAAAAAGGCAAAAAAAGAGAAGCAGATGTCAAATTTAGACTTTATTGGTTCTATAAAGAAGAACCGTAAAAACGGCACTTCCTGCGACACCCTGTAAACAGTGTCTTAAGATAATAACACGCCTAATTTAAGAACCTTCTCTCAATCTGCCAGTTCCACATCCCTTTCTGGAAACACGGCTGAGTCCAGCTGAGCTTTCTTCACGCTGGTAAACAGACCGCGGCCGGGAAAGGGGGAAGGGGGAAGAGGGGAGCTGCTGCTGCAGCAGCCAGGGCAGGCTGAGGGCTGAGGGCTGAGGGACTCGACCTGTGCCCCGGGGCTCTGGGCGGAACCGGCCCGGTTCGCTCGGTGCCGCCCGGCCCGTTCGGATCTCCCGGCACGGGGCCCTCAGAGCGAGCCCCGGGCCCAGCGCCGCTCACCTTCACCCGCTTGCCCTGGATCTCCAGGCTCTTCATGGTGAAGTCCACGCCGATGGTGCTGCCCTGGCGCTCGGAGAAGGCCCCGGTCTTGAAGCGCTGCACCAGGCAGGTCTTGCCCACGCTGGCGTCCCCGATCAGCACCAGCTTGAAAAGGAAATCGTAGCTCTCCTCGGCCTCGGGGCCGGCGCCCAGCGCGGCCGCTCCGGGCATGGCGGGGCGCGCTGCGGCCGAGG
>VYZR01126895.1:0-12892 GCA_013400675.1 Oxylabes madagascariensis
CCCGCTTCGAGCCTGCGGCTCCCCCGGCCCGCCTGGGCGGCGATGCCGACGCAGCGGGACGGCGGCGCCGGCAGCACCATGTCGGCTCCGGGCGGCCTCGGGGGCAGCCTCGGCGGGGACGGCGCTCACCAGGTCCGGGTGAAAGCCTACTACAAGGGGTGAGTGCGGGCGCCGAGCCCCCGGGCGGAGAGGAGCGTCCGAAGCGGCGCCGCGGGTGTTCGGGCTCCCCTGGACAGGCTCCCCTGGACGGGCTCCCGGACATACTCCTGACTCGAGCCCTGGCTATCCCCTGAGTTGTAGGGAAGCAGGGAAAGAGCGGAGGAAAAACACTCCACGAGCAACCAGCCGTGCTGAAATGGATGTCAAGTGCAGGAGTGGTGTCAGGGATCGGGGTGGAAGTCGGATCCTCCCTTCTCCTGGGATGGCCGTCCCGGTGAAGAAGGATGTGCCTGAGCAGCCTTTGCCCTGCTCACCCTGCTTCCCTTCACCCCCGGGCCTTGGCTGCCAGTAAGAAGTACATATTCCTTCATAACACACGCCAAAAGTCGCGCTTAGTATGTTCGGGATCTAGCTTTGGTCCTGGCCTTTCTATGTTAAGTGATGTTTAGGACTAAAGGAAGAGGATGTTTGTATGAAAATTTGTTTCATGGGTCTTTAGGCTGTTTGCCAGGAATTGAGCGATTTCCAGGGAGTCTGTGAGTGGTAACTCAGATGCATCTACTGTCAATTATGCTTCTGCTGTTAAAAAAAAAAAATCCAAAATACTAGGTGTCTGCAAAATGGAAACCAGAATTTTGTGGGCCTAATTCAGTAGCTCTCCAGCAATAACACATAAAGCAAAGGAAATGTCCTGCCTTGGGTTCACAGCCCACTATTAAATAGTAACAGTTACAGGACTTAATTAGTTTCAGTGCAAGGGTTGCCAGTGGTTCATTGGGCCATTAAGTTTGAGGGGAGATGATCTAAGCAGAAAACAATGTAGGTTGCATTTTTGGATTAAGAGTGAGCACAATACTCTTCATAGCTCCCTTGCAGTTATATGTGTTAAGCACAAGAAGATGTCTATTGCATTTTCAGTATTTACTCTCTGCTATCTCTAGCTGTGTAATTTTAAGGAGAGGTGTAGAAACTACACTGAGCATTTGGTATTTGCTGCAGTGTTTGGTTTCTGGCTTGTGTCTACTTCTGGGCTTTTCTTGACAGAAGTCTGTAGAAGTTACTGTAGAGACCTGCACAGTCTATGGCTTTAAAGGACATGTGAGGCACTGTCAAAGTGTGTGAAATTCTGAGCTCTTTGTTTCACAATCCCTTTAATCCACTTTTTCTTAAGCAAAGATTCCCCTGGCTGTCAGCTGGTAGAGTTGTTCATTTGGTCAGACAGTGAACTAAAATGGGAACTTTCTGGGTGAAAACCATTTATTTTTCTTCTGCTGGGTCAGTTTTAATCTTGATCACTTCCACATGCAATCACAGGGATTCTTGCCTTAGCACAGGGAGGCTGTGGGGCAAGAACACGGAGGAAGCAGCCCAGGGCTGTGGGAGTAAGGAAAAAATATGCTACATTGGACAGGAATGCTGGCTCATGACACTGGTAATAATTTCACAGGCACTGGAATGTTTCTTTTGAGCCCTGTCCATTGACTTTTTATCTGTTAATGCAGTTATCAGTTTAATAATGGCATTGACTCATAGAGGGTGTTGGTTAACCATTGTGAATACCAACAAACTAACAAGCTGAATGCCCTAGTCATGATTTATTTTTAGATACAAGCAAATTTTTCCCTCCACTTTCTTGCAACAGAAAGTCTCAAGCCCCTTCTCAGACTTGCACTATCAAGTGGATATCAAAGCCAAACATTTTACCTGCACTTACCCTGAAATGACTTGGAGACTGAGAACTGAGTGCTGATACCAAAGGCAGCTTTTTCCCCATGCTTCAAATAAACTGTCTCAGAGCTGGATCGAGGAATTAATGGGAAACAGTGTTAATCAGGAAACGTTAATCTCTCCTAATTTCCTTTTAATGGAAGCATTTAAGTGGGTTGTAGAAGTTATTGGGAAAGTCTGGCTGGGAAGGTCTTTTCATCTTCCAGAAAGAGTTTCTGGTTGAAAAGAAAAAGAAACAAAAAACCGCCAAGCCAACCCAACCCAGCCACTTAGAAGCACAGATTTGTTCTTGAAACGTTTGGGAATCTGATAGTCGGGATACTTGCCTGGGGCAAAGAGCCGAGCCTGAATCCCCAAAACTCTGGGCCTGGCCTGGAGCCCAATTGCTTCTCTCAGCCAAGACAAAGACTTCACACAGGACCCTTTGAAGAGTCTTTGTTTCATGGAACCGTGCACTGGTAATTCTTTATCTTAAATTCATGAAATATGTTAAAACAGGACGGAAAATTTTCCTAAAAATGAACACAGATCATGAGAATAAGGGAATGGGGAATTCCCAGAGACTTGGGAATTAGGTCATTGAGTTGAGTTTTTCCAGGTATTTCCTTCTCTCATTTAAGCTCTGCTTATCTTCCACATAGAATTGGTTGTTTAAAATTCTTAAAATAGTGTTATGTATTTTGAAGAGCTACTGTGATTTGTGCAGTGTGTGTAACAGAGGTTCCTGAGGGGGTTTTTAGGAAATCACTCAGTTACTCCAAAGGTGGATTTTTGTTGATGCAGTAACAAAGTATAGCAGCTCCCAGTGTATGGCACTGATCAGCATCTGTAATTACAACCATTTCAGCGCTCTGATGATATTCAAAGTTTGCCTTTTGTCTTACCTCATTTGCTGGAGATGCTTTTTGTCAGGTCAGCACAGTTGTTACATCATTCATACATATGTTGTAGGGATAGAGAACAGGTAGGAATAATTCACTGCTCGTGCTCAAGGAATCCTGTGGAATGCATGCTGATTAAAAAAGAAACAAAACCAAACAGCTATAATATAAACAGCTATAATAACCATTTTTCTGTCACGATTAGAACTGCTAGCATGTATTCTTTCAGTGCCTGACATAGATTTTATGCTGGTTTTAGCTGTGTAGGCTGTAATGTAGGTTAGATTTTTAATAAAAAGGGGTAGATACCAATGCTTTGCTTACCTTCAGTTTGATTTGGTTCAGATGAAGAATACGCCTGACAGTCCTCTCATGATGCATGTTAAACCTGCTTCTGTTCTTAACTTTAATTACTTTAGTTACATGAGTAGAAAAAGTGTGAGGAGAAAATAAATTTTAATTGTAAAATCAAAATGTACCTCCATAAAGATTTCCAGGGAATTAATTTCTTAAAGAGTTCTTGAATTCTTGCATAATATCTTTTTATTTTTCTTTATCTTGGGCACTTTTTGATCAGCTCTTCAGCACAGTGTCTTCTGTTGTCTGTTGAAAATCAAGTTCTTCATAAGAGAGTGTTCAGCTTAAGACTACTTTGGACTAACCCTGTGAATACATTTCCCCCCCTTCTTGCTGTTTCAATATTGATTTAGCTTTCTGACAATATATTTTTTCCAGAAAAACATACTTGCACAGGGGAAAGCAATGCTTTAAAAGGTTGTGTGAATGGCAGTGGCTGCACCTCATGGTACAGAAACGACACTGACACAGCAGAATTCCCCAGGAGGCCTGTGAGGGTTCATTGCAGTGAGCTCTAATTAGACCTTTTAAAGCCTTAATGACTGGCCCAGGTGTGTGACACATGCACGGATGTGTAGGTAACATGTATAATGTGTCTGTATGTTTCCCCATACATAATGTGGGATATATGAGCTGGAAAAGTCTAAAGCAGTAGTGTCTGTTCTTACAGGGTTGTTCTTGTTCTCTCTGGGGAGTTTAAGATCAGAGTGAAAAATGAGATACAGATATTGAATTGTGTTTAATCATTGACATTGGTTTTGGGGTTTCTGTGTTGGATGGTTCGGTTTTGGGGTTTTTTTGTGGTTTGTTTTGTTGTTGTTGTTTTTTTTTGTTGTTTTTTGTTTGTTTTTTTTTTGTTAAAGGACATTGCAACTCTTGGATGATTTGTAAAAGAAAGTGAGGAAAGCTGTTTGATCTCAGGAAAGGTGGACAATATGGTCTTCCATATATATTTAAAATATGTTCTCTAGTGTGTTTAGGTTTACCATTTGCCTTTTCTCTGTCTTCCTAAGATTTATTTACTGATTCTGATATTTGCAGGATATTGACTCAGACAGGCCTTCTAGTAGTATGAATAAGTTATCTTTATTAATATTTATGAAAGATAGAAGTGATTGCATTTTCAGTGCAAGTAATTCAGGACAAGTGCTGTCTTGTATATTTGCATGTTTCCTACTCACAGGTTCCTGATTAAGACCAACTATAATAGTGCTAAAACAAATTGTAAAGTCTTGTGCTTCCATAGTAAGAGTTAATTGGCACCTCCAGGTGTGGTGGTGAAAAAGATGTGCTTGAATCAGATTTTCTTTTAATTTCCTATGTGTGCCAAGAGGGGACAAACAAAGATATTTATTTCACTTTGAAATAGCTTTATGACCAACATGCTTATTCCAAGCATTGTGTAACCTTATCTTCATCACAAGGAAAGGCCTATTGTCAAGAAAATGTTTCCCACATCTCAGTAAAAGAAAACATTTTGTATCTTTAATTCAAGTCAGCAGGCTACGGTCCATATTCACTTTCCTTTGTCCCTTAATTTGGCCAACTAACTTTTATTTAAAATACAAAGTTTTTTCTCAATAGAGTTTAACTTCTTCTTGGCTTGAGTGAATCCAGCTTTTTCCTAATGACAGCATCATCAGTGCTGTGTTAGGGGCAAGAAGTGTGAGGGCACGAAGGTGTGACAACAGAACCACTGTGGAAGTGAGACCTGTGTCAGCAGGAAACGTCAGGGTCATCACTGGAGTTCAAATGGCAAAATGAAGCGGTGGGGAGACCTGTAACCTTCCAGTTCCTGTGTAATGTAGATATTGCTTGTGGAACCTTGGTTATACTTGACATCATCTTTCTCTTTTAACATTTCTATTGGCTAGAGTTCTCTGAAAGACTGATTAGTGTCTTCTATAGCAGAAGAGATATTCCAAATCATTTGGTAACTTTTTGATACATGTCCTGCTAGAGGTATTAAAGTAGTAATTTAGAGGACGCATTTCAATTCTAAAATAATTAAACTCTCCTTTTTTTCAGAAGGAAAACTGATTTGCTACTTAAAGGTACCAACAAGCAGTAAGATTTTTTTTTCAGTTGGTACCAGCTTTTACTTTAGAGATATGAAGAGATTCCAAGGCTCTTCAGTACATCTTAACATTGTGATTTTTCCTGTTTGCTGCAGTAGGGATAAATCTATTTTAAGTCAACTTGAGTCATCACATTTGAAAATGTGCTGAACAGATTTTGCTATTATATATATATAATTTAATCTTCAGTTTTTGCTGAAGCATCAATGATTATAGTCTCAAAAAATGTGGTCTGTAACTTTCTGCTTTTCTGGCAGTAATAGTGATTTAACAAACTCTACTAAGTAGTTCAAGCCCAGAAATCCCTGCAATGTAAATATATATAAATATAAATACTTTGGCTCCTCAGCACTCTTCAGAACTAATTTTTTTTGTTTGAGAACATATTCCACAGTGAATATATGTGTGCTAAAGTGAATCAATGAAGGAATGGTAAACTTAGTGGAGCTGCTAGGTAAGCAGTACCTTATTTCCTTCCAGAAAAACAGGAAATACAGGTTAAGGCTTTGCCTCCTAATGCAGGCTTGTTGTGCAGTGGCTGCCCGTGTGTCTGTGACAGTAGCACACTCTCAGATCTGTCTTGTTGGCATTGGGTTCCCAGCTGGTAATTCCATAGAAGATGCAAAAGGAGACCTCTGTGTCTGAGAGAAGAGTTTGCTGTGTTGGATGGATGTGATTGGGGCTTTCAAATAAGCCCCAATAATAATTGGGGCTTACAAATAAGACCCAAATAATTTCAATAATAATATTTGCTCTAAATGACTGTGCTGTGTCTAAATACCAGCGTCCAGTTGTTGTTTGTTTTGCATTTTGTCACACGTGGAAAGAACAGGAGCGATTCCTCTACCAAATCACGCTTTATTCAGCCTTTTGACTGCTTTATTCAGATTATTGAAGAGATGTTGTGTTTATCCTGGGATGTTGTGTTTATCCTGGGATGTTGTGTTTATCCTGGGCACATGTCTGCAGTATTTACTGGACTCTGTCCCCTGACTAAACCTAACCCAAGTGATGATGCTCATAAATCCAGAAGCAGGCTCGCTGTTCTTCCACAGTGCTTAGAAATTGCCAGTTTATTTTATTCCTGCTGCTTCTCCCAGAGGAGCCTCAGGCAAGCAGTTTGGTTTCTGTGTGCTCTCTGCCCCTCTTGAGTGTTGTTCTGCTTCCATAACCACAGCATTTTATGTTAAGTCACCTTCTTGATCTCGATCTGCCCATGCACGTGATGATTTAAAGATATTTAACTTGCTGCATATGTACACTTCAGTCTGATAGGAACCTTGATGGGATTTCTGACCAGGTAAAAGCTTTACGCTTCAATTATTTTTTTTAGCTCCCCCAAACATTCCTAGGGGCTGGCATCCACTGGAGCAAATCCAGCTGGGTGAGGTTTTTATGGGAAGATTAATCTTGTGGCTCAAACATGGAGCTTTCATGCTATGTTTGAGGAGTGTGTTGTAAACAGCTTTCCTCCTTCCTCCAACTGTGTCTCCCAAATCCTTTGGTTTGGGGTCTGAGCCCTGTCACCTGTTCCCCTTTAAGGCCCAGCCAACGCAGTGGGCCAGCATTTTTTGCTCACATATTAAACCCAGGTTAACTCCCTTTTAATTATCACAGAAATACCCATTCTGCACAACAGTAAAGCAGTACATTTGAATTCTAAGTATATGGCTCTCTGTCAGCCTTCCCCTTCATTGTGGGAAGCACCACTCTTTTGTTAAAGGCACTTTGAATATTTGCACATGCCTCCAAGTCTGCTAGGAAATCTGTTTAGTATTTGTCATTAATTTTTCATAACATCTACACAATCAAAATTTAGTTGGAGTAGATGTATGTGTTTTTACATTTTGATACTAATAACAAAGTAACTGAAAGAGAAAGTAAAACCAGAAATATGTTTTGAACATTATTCAAACATTTGCAGCATTTCATTCTTGAGTTTCCACTGGTGTAAGAGATCTAATTTCTCTGTGTGGTTAACATCTGCTGCAACTTACTTCATAGTTACTTGGGCATAAAATCTGGGTTTTTTCTGAAGCAGATACCTGGAGGATTAAATGTCAAGTAATAAAAATGACTTGGAGCCTGACTTTGCTGTAAGAAGGGAACTTGGGTACTTTATTTTACTTTAGCATTTTGGAGGGAGCTGCGTCAGGGATGGCGTTAATATTAGTGGTATATGGAAGGTGTTAGAGATGATGATCAATGTTATGTTTTGTGGGATAGTTTCTGAAATGTACTTTTCTTTCTCAGGGACATCATGATAACCTATTTTGAGCCTTCCATCTCCTTTGAGGGACTGTGCAGTGAAGTTCGAGACATGTGCTCCTTTGACAACGAGCAGCTTTTCACCATGAAATGGATTGATGAAGAAGGTAAAGCAATGTTCATCAACACATTGCTCAACTTCCCAGCTTTTCTTTCCCTGTCATCTTTTCCTTTCCCTTTGCCTTCGTAAGATAAGCTTATAAAACATAGAATCTGACTCCAAAAATAAGTTATCCAATGCCTTCTTAAGTAGAGCTTAATGAAGCTCTACTAAGTGGTTTCACACTACTTTGTAGCTTTCTCTCTGTCTTTATAAACTAAACAAGACCTCAGTGACTATGAAAATGTTAATTCAATGTTAGGATTTCTTATGAAGGCAACAGAAAGTATTCCTTTATACTGCTGAAGGTTCCCTTTATATCTTATATTTTTGAAAGAGTTAAACAGACATTAAGTTATACAAATTGCAGTATTTATGTAAAACATTGATGTAATTTAATGTATAGTTGAGTTGTATGTGTAACAAAAACATTATATTGCAAGTGTTATTATCAGCTGTTACTTTAGCAACCTAAAGTCTATTAACACATAGCTAATAAAAAAACTTCTTCCAAATACTAATGATGTGTAGTAACTTTTCATCAAAGTGCAGTGATAACCTTGCCTGAGAACTCATCTCTAGTGCTTACATTATCCATCTTAAAGTTTACCTTGGATGAAAAAAGTCCAGAGTCTATTCTCCCTGTTAACAGATCTCATCCATTGTGCTGTGTGTGTACAGCAGTAATTTTTTTAAAGGTTATTTGTAGGTTCTGTTTTCTCAGTGGAATTAGTTCACTCCCCACATAGGTTTTGAGCTACAGCTACAACCAAGAGCCTTCTGAATTATGAGATTGCTCTGGAGTTATTTTAGCTGATGCAGTACATAAAAGGCTGCAGTGTGCAGTGATTTGTTGGCTGTGGTTGGTGTTTGCATGCAGCCATCAGCATAAATGGTGCTTATGGAACTGTTTCCTCCCGTTTCAAACTGGGCTACTGCCAGTTAATTCCGAGTCTTAAAGCTAAACATGGAGCAAAGTTGGTTTTTGGAAGGCAGTTGTGTTGAAGATTATGTGATCTTGGGAGTCTGAGCAGGTGGGGTATTTTCTTCTCCTCATCATTCTAAAGTTATTTATACCAGGCAGATGCAGTACAGTAAAACGAACAGTGTTTATCACTGAACTGTGCAGCAGAGCTACTGGGAGTTGAACATTTATTTTATAGTAAGCTGGCTGTGTTGTTTTATATCAGGAGGATAATGGACTCCTCACCTCAGTGGAGGAGTCTGCAGTGTCAGTCATAGCAGGAAATATAAATATTTTTTTAATAAACGTTTTATACTGATTCAGTAATTTCCTTGAAGCCACAGTTTGTTCTGTCTCAATTTCTGCTCTTTAATTAGAGATAGGTTTATAAAAAAAAAGGAAGGTTGCAGTTTTCCTGAACTATTTTCATGTGTAGGATTTGATTTTCACAAGCAGTCTATGTTTGTGTTAATCATTGGCTTACAGTTTAATGTCAGTGGAGAAAAAGTTAATCTGCCAATGAGGAGTGTGTTTAAAGCAAATCCTCTTGTCTTTATTGTGAATAATTCTTGCATGTACAATGCATGGCTTCTTGCCAAGCTCCCTGCCTCTTCTCTCAGCACCATTCTATAGTGTTTTCAGTTGATATTCTTTCTAGAAACTTGTTTTGCTTTACTGGAAAATTCCTGTATCACATCTTCTTCATCAAAACTGAAGTTCACTGTTTGGCAGTAGCATGAGGAAATGTGTGTGCTGTAGGCTGGTACTTGTTACACTATTACTCATGTTTTTTATAGTCTGAGAGAAGATAAGGGGTCTGGGCATCACTACTTCCTGACTAAACTGGATTTACCTGGACCCTAAGGTTTTGATTTGTCGTACAGTAAATGCCTTTGCAAGATGAGGGCTTCACGTGTAACTGCTCTGATTTCATAGAGGTAATGGCACACAAAGACAGATGCAATTTAATTGAGTGGAGTCATTTCCAAAATCTTCAGATACAACTGGAAAATAGAATGAACTTGATTTGATTTTAGACTAATTTCTCTTTTTTCCATATATGGTCAATTCAGCTTCACTCTGTCTTCTGAAACATCCTGTGGGATGGACACCGGCCTTGTGTGTGTCCTCAGTCTGTTGTTTCTCGTTATATAACTCAAAAGTAAATATTTTCCTATGTATCCCAGCTGTCTTTGACTGTAAAATTTGTACTACTCAAGCCTGTTGAGAGAGATGTCTATAAACCTTCTGTTCTGAGTTTGCTTTTTTCTTGAGACCCTCTTTTGCTTCTGCCAAAAGGAAACACAGAACTGTTTGCACAGGTGTCAGAAACAAATGAAGAAAAACTGGTTTGTTGGTTCTCATAGTGAGTCTGAGTCAATACAATTGTTCCTTCTCCTCCCAGCCCGCTCTGCACAGTGTAAGTTCGTGCTGTGGGTGGGCACTGTGGTTGGTGTCCAGCTGTAGGGAGAAGTGGTTTGGTGGAAAATGACTGTAGCTGGCTTCAAAGACTCATCTGGAGGATTTTGATGTGCAGGAAACAATAAAGACAGAACACTGAAAATGGACCACTTACACTGTTTATTTATATTTTAGCAATAGCATAGAATGCATAGAACCACAGAATGCTTTGGGTTGGAAGGACCTTAAAAATCATCTCATTCCACCCCCTGCCATGGGCAGGGACACCTTCCACAATCCCACATTGCCCAAAGCCCCGTCCTCTCTGGCCTTGGACACTTCCAGAGATGGGGCAGCCACAGCTTCTGTGGGCCTCACCACCCTCACAGGGAAGGATTTTTTCCCAATATCCAATCTAAACCTACTCTCTGTCGGTGTGAAGCCGTTCCCCCTGTCCTGTCACTCCATCCCTTGCAGACAGTCTCTCTTCACCTTCCTGGTTGGCTCCTCCAGGTTCTGGAAGGCCACAATTAGGTCACCCCAAAGCTTCTCCAGGCTGAATAATCCCAACTCTTCCAGCCTTTCCTCATAGCTGAGTCCCCCATCCCTCTAATCAACTCGGTGACCTCCTCTGGGCTGGCTCCAACAGGTCCATGTCCTTCCTGTTCTGGAGGAAGATACATTGGAAACAAATGCATTGTGATACATTCGAAACAAAACAAATTCTCTGGAGAAACTTTTGTGGGGTGAGTTGAAATGCCTTCTGCTGCTGGGTGTGTGGTTCCCCTGAAAAGCTTTAGCAGTGGCTGTATTCATTTAGATGCCTTGCAGTATAAAACACGAAGATAATAGTTAATGGTCTGTTGCTTGTGAACTTTCTGACTTTGAGGACTCAAAGCAGTAANTCATCTCATTCCACCCCCTGCCATGGGCAGGGACACCTTCCACAATCCCACATTGCCCAAAGCCCCGTCCTCTCTGGCCTTGGACACTTCCAGAGATGGGGCAGCCACAGCTTCTGTGGGCACCCTGTGCCAGGGCCTCACCACCCTCACAGGGAAGGATTTTTTCCCAATATCCAATCTAAACCTACTCTCTGTCGGTGTGAAGCCGTTCCCCCTGTCCTGTCACTCCATCCCTTGCAGACAGTCTCTCTTCACCTTCCTGGTTGGCTCCTCCAGGTTCTGGAAGGCCACAATTAGGTCACCCCAAAGCTTCTCCAGGCTGAATAATCCCAACTCTTCCAGCCTTTCCTCATAGCTGAGTCCCCCATCCCTCTAATCAACTCGGTGACCTCCTCTGGGCTGGCTCCAACAGGTCCATGTCCTTCCTGTTCTGGAGGAAGATACATTGGAAACAAATGCATTGTGATACATTCGAAACAAAACAAATTCTCTGGAGAAACTTTTGTGGGGTGAGTTGAAATGCCTTCTGCTGCTGGGTGTGTGGTTCCCCTGAAAAGCTTTAGCAGTGGCTGTATTCATTTAGATGCCTTGCAGTATAAAACACGAAGATAATAGTTAATGGTCTGTTGCTTGTGAACTTTCTGACTTTGAGGACTCAAAGCAGTAACACTTCCAGACTGGATCCAGTTTAACCAGGATGGAAATTATTCTGGCATCCTCCAGTTTGGTTACCCATAACCAATTTGTCACTTAAAGGCATGGAAAGTAGTATTTTGGTTAAAAATTAGAAATATGGGAAGGCAGACTTGCTGTATGGGATTGGGACCAAAAATAAACTTCTGCTCATGCTGAAGTTCTTGCACAGAACATCTTGTATAGATGAAGAGGAGGGGAACAAGTTGAGATAATAACTAAAAGTATTTTCTTTCTTTGGGGTAGTGATGATTGAGATTCAACATTGTTTTTAAAATGTTTCAGTTTAGTATTATTTTGAAAAAGGTTTATTCTTTTAGGGGGCTGATTTTTTTATAATGTTACTAATCTGCATCAGACACCAAAGAAAACACAGTCTTGTTTGAGAAACTTTATCATCAGGGATTTGGCATGTAATTTAGTCTGCACCATCACAAATGGCCGACAAAAGTGCAGTTGTTTTATTAACAAAAATAAGAAATAAAGCTAGCCAACTCCCACCTTCCTTCTGCTTTGGTGTCTTTTCTTTAAGGGATTTTATTTCAAATAGTTGTGTGAGTGTGAAAGTAGTAATTACAAATCAGAAAAATGGGGTGTTGCACTTAGGTTATGTTATTTGTCAAAAGTTTCCATTGAGGTTTGAGGAGAGACTTGAGCTCTAACTGCTTTTGCAGCTCCTGGTGCAAGTCTTGGCAGTGCTGAAGCAGCTGTGAAAATAAAATTGACTCAGTTCTAATTAAAAATTCATAAAATAAAAGCTAATCTTAGAAGGTTTTTAGGTGCTGGAATATAGCCTGCACCTCCTGTACTGAAATAAAGTGTAACCATGCTTGTAGCAATGATGTTTTGTTCTTATGATCTGCTTGCCTCTTGGGAATAGCCAATATTTTCCCTGAGAGAACTCAATATGACTCTTTTCAGATGTATTCTTTGAACAGTGTTAAAAATAAATACTACCACATTTGAGAATATTGGATTTTTCCTACAATAATTATCCTGGAAACAACTGTGAGGGCACTACTGAATGGTAGGGAACTGATTGGGTTGAGTTTTGTGTTGCTCTGTTTTCTTTCCACAGGAGATCCATGTACTGTTTCCTCTCAGCTGGAGTTGGAAGAGGCTTTTAGGTTGTATGAACTGAACAAGGATTCAGAGCTTCTGATCCATGGTAGGTGAAATTCACTGAAATTCACTGCTGTTCATCTTTGTACCTGTGAGTGAGTGGAATTCTCACCTTCCATTCCTGTGCCTTTTACACCCTTCTTCCCTCAGGCCTGTGGCCATCCTGTCCAGGCATGCTGATGACCATTCACTGTGCTTTTAGCTCTTCTTTATTAAATGAAGGGAGAAAAAATATT
>VYZR01126939.1:0-12278 GCA_013400675.1 Oxylabes madagascariensis
CAACCAACCAACAAAAAAACCAACCCAAAACCCCTCAACAAACAAACCCAACCCAACTCAGCTGCTACATCCTTTTCCAAATTCTCTCTACACCTCTACTTTGAAGATATTTTTGCCTTGAAAGGAATAATTTTAATGCAAAATTATTCCATAGGATTTGCAGTCGAGATCTGCCCCTGCAAGGACTACTCCATAGCTCATTTTGAAAGAGAGAATAAAATGCAAAGGAAATGTTTATTTCTGTAACATCAAAAGTCAGCTGTAATTTAATTAGCAGCTATAGCAGATTACAAGATTTGTGATTCCTCCAATAAAGACTGATTTTTTTAGGGGCAATTAACACAAGACCAGATGTGAAGCCTTGAAATTCAGAGAGAACAAAAGTGCGAGGTGGAGTTGACAATAAAAACGCAGGAAGTGGAAACAAATAAGTTGTTTTCTAATTTTTATCACAGTTGTCCTTGCTTGGGGGAAGACAGGTTACTGTTACAGGCAGAGCAAATAACTAAAATTGGTGCAGAGCTTCCTCATGTGCAGAATGAAATTCCTGCTCTCCATGCCCCTCCATTCACAGCAAAGCTGATTACTCATTAAAAAAAAAAATTACTTGTAGCTGTATTTTGGGGGTTCATGAACTTTTATTATTTGTTGCATTTAATAAGCACAGGGAAAGAAAAAGGTCATGTCTTGACTGGAATAGCTTGTAAATGAATTTATCAGCAAAACACAGAAGCTGAAGAGAAAGACAATCCACGTTTAGTTGCTGTATTTGATTGTTTTCCTTCTGGCTTAATAGTGTAAATTAAAAGAGAGCTTAAATGTTAGCACCACTGACAAGATGGCACATCCAAAATTATAAGGAAGCAAATAAAATGATTCATGTGGAATTTTGAAATATCTCAAAATATGTCAGCCACCAGATGTCACAAAACCTGCAGGGGATGATGCACTGCACCAAGAGAAGGGCAAGGCTCTGGCAAAGCACAGCATGGCAGGAAATTATCCTTCCAGGCCCCATAAATCTGAGAGCCTGGGCAGGGAAGGAATAAAACACACCAACAGCAAAACAAACTGAGATTTTCTCTGCCACCATCTACCTCAAAGGAGAAGCAAAGTGTTCGAGACCAGCATCTTGAGCACGGCAGAAAATAAGACTGCCACGAACTAAAAAAGAGCTTTCAAAAATCTGTGGGGCCAGTCTGACCTTACCTGAGTGTGACAAGGTCAGTGTGTTCAGCATCACCCACAAACGCTACAGAGCAAGCAGTTACTGCCAGCAGAACAAATTCCCAAGTATTGATTTTTATTCACACACAAAATGCAACAAATCCCATGTGCAAGGCACCATTCAGAACAACTAGAAAGTACTTTCCCCACTGGCTTTGCCAAATGCATTTCCATGTACTTATGGAGGCACAGGAAATGTGTTTGAATTCATTTCTATCCCAGCTTGATGCTGGTAGCAAAATCCTCAGGCTAAGAAGTGATGCTCGGTGAAGAACTGGACAAAACCTGACCCAGCTTAGCCAGCAGTGAGGCAGCAAAGGGGGCAAACAAGCATTTATCCTGTGCAGGAAACACATAGCTCTGCATTAAGACCCTTGACCACTTTTAAAGGCCCTGCAAGAGCATCATTCCTCCTGACTCTGGATTTACTCCCTTGGATCACTGACTGAGAGCTCTGGGAAAAGCATCCCCACCAAACCAGGGCACCAGGCAGGGAGGTGCAGCAGAGGGACTGCAGAATATTAGGGGAGGGGTTGTGTGCTCAGATTAATTAATCCAATTAAATATCAGCAGTAAGAAAGGTTAATAAAGAGAAAGACAGATTTCCAACCTCTTTGACCTTGAGTTGTTAATGAAGTGCCAATCCTCTCCCTAGGAGCTGTGGTTGCTTGGTGGAAGCAAGGCAGTCTGCAAGAGAACCTGCAGAACAGCCACAGCATCCTGTTTATCTGCTCCTGGTCATGGATACAGCCCGGGAATATGGGAAATATGGGGCTCCTAACTCGGAGCAGCTTGTGACATATAGGAAGGAAACAGAAGTGGTTTTTCAGTCAGAGCACCCACTACGTCCAAAATAACAATCCACCCCATCCACTCTGACAAAATAACACATAATAGAGCTAAAACTGTGCTGACAAAAATAGTCTGCTAAGCTTCCCATTCCTCTGAGGCCTGCAGTCTATTTTTGCTGCTGAGAGCTGAAGTTACACACGCCCCACCGAAGCTGCCTCGGCTCAGCCACTTGAAAGAAGCAGCCTGCAAAGCATTAATAATTCATCTGATTGAGTTTAGCTGGCACATTCAGCAACCAAACTGCACCAAACTCTCCTGTGGGGAAGGAGAGAGGAGCTGTTCAGAAGGATATTTCCTGCTTTACACCACGCTCCTTTGAAGTTTTTCTCCTCCACGTGTTTATTGGCCATGAGAAGCTGCCTCGGGCAGTCCAAGAGGAAAAGGTGCTCATGTAGCACCAGGGTAGGAAAAGAAGGGTGAAATTTTCCATGTCAACCACGATCCACCAATCCAATTTACTTCTGATAACTCTGTGCTCTTTTGAGAAGTTATCCCTGGCACGGGAAGAGCAGCAAAGACCTCTGGTGCCATCCCTCCTTTTTCCTTTTTCCTTAAAAATGGACCAAGCTGAGCTGCAGCTCACACCTGAAACATCCCATCATTTCTGTGTTGACGCAAGGCACAAACAGCTCCACAAGGAAAGTCCCTGCTGTCACAGCAGCACGTCACTGCCTCAGTCCTACTTTTGGGTCCATTCACTTCACTTTCAAAATATTTTCTAGAAAATGGGACTGAATTAAACCCCTGGCAGCCTCCAGGTTTATTCACTCTATCGATTGCTCTGGAGATGAGTGGGAGTAATTATTTGGAAAAGGTTCATTCTCCAGAGTGAAGATGGAGAATGTTAAATTCAGCTGGTGGATAACAGACAGCTGAAAGTGAGAGAAGGTGCAGCTGCGCATGAGTGAAACAGAAATGCACAAAGGACTGGGGTCTGCAACAGCAATTTCTGATGTCCACCGTGGCACAAAGGGGATGTGGAGAACACCCCAAAGCAGAGATTCTTTCTGAGGTGACGTGGAAAAGGCCCAGCTTTATTCCTTGACAGATCTGTTCCCTGACACGTGGGACTGGAAGAGTTTTGATTTGCACAAACAGTGCCCCAGATACCCTCTTGCTGTGTGATATTTTAAGACCTACTCCAATGAATAACTGCTATGCTGAAGAGACTTAATTACTGGAAGATAATCCAATAATGATTCAACGAATGACCTGTTCCATGAGATGGTGAAGTTCAAGACGGTGAAAGATCTTGTTGGGTTTTTTTCCTCCTAAACACAAATTACTTAAGGTTGGTTTCATGCAAATGAAAAATCACCAACAAATTAATGCCAGAGAGGCCTAATTTATGGATTTTTCCCATCTGTTAAGATATAGCTTATATATATATATAAATATATATGTGATTATACATAAGCAGAGAGCTGAAAGCACCAAGTTATTTGTGAGGTGCAGCTCTTCCTGATGAAACCTCAGCCCATGGATTTTCTCCTGGACGTGTTTTGCCAGACTTTGTGTCCTGTTTTTTGCAGAGCTTTTTGTCCCCAGGTGCTGGGATGATTAATGCCCATGGATTATCATCTTTCTCAGCTTTTGACACCTGCATTTTTAACTGTAATACAAAAGGTAATTGTGGGCCTCGCAGGACCTGTGTTAGTTACAAAACACCAAAACCCAATATTGTAACTAAACTGGGACAAATCCTTTTAGATAATAAATCATTTTCCTGCCTCACCACACGAGTCCTGAGGCTGTTGTCCCCTCTCCTGTGGGAGGCTGTGGTGGGCTTGGGGCTGTGTTGGCTGCTTTAGAGGCAAGCAGAACTTGTCTGGGGCGCTGTTTCATCAGGAAGAGCTGCACCTCACAAATAACTTGGTGCTTTCAGCTCTCTGCTTATGTATAATCACATATATATTTATATATATATATAAGCTATATCTTAACAGATGGGAAAAATCCATAAATTAGGCCTCTCTGGCATTAATTTGTTGGTGATTTTTCATTTGCATGAAACCAACCTTAAGTAATTTGTGTTTAGGAGGAAAAAAACCCAACAAGATCTTTCACCGTCTTGAACTTCACCATCTCATGGAACAGGTCATTCGTTGAATCATTATTGGATTATCTTCCAGTAATTAAGTCTCTTCAGCATAGCAGTTATTCATTGGAGTAGGTCTTAAAATATCACAGCAAGAGAGCATTAGCAACCACTTTTAGAAAAGTAATTCAGTCCAAAGAAGATGGAATATCATTTGTCCTCCCCAGGGGGTTATTCTGGCCCCCAAAGGCCTCAGGTCCTGCTGGATGAGCCAGAATGGCTCAGGAACACTTGCTCACCACACAGGAGAGCTTCTCTTCCTCCAGAAAATTCAGGATTTAAGCAGGGTGCTCATTTCCCTGGTTTTTGGAACTCTTTGTGCCATGCCACTAGAAAATGAGCAGCCAGATCTGTCCCACCCATCCTGGTCATCACTTCAGTGTCTTGTGAGCAAAGAAACCACACAATGGAATTTTCCAAANGCCAGAGAGGCCTAATTTATGGATTTTTCCCATCTGTTAAGATATAGCTTATATATATATATAAATATATATGTGATTATACATAAGCAGAGAGCTGAAAGCACCAAGTTATTTGTGAGGTGCAGCTCTTCCTGATGAAACAGCGCCCCAGACAAGTTCTGCTTGCCTCTAAAGCAGCCAACACAGCCCCAAGCCCACCACAGCCTCCCACAGGAGAGGGGACAACAGCCTCAGGACTCGTGTGGTGAGGCAGGAAAATGATTTATTATCTAAAAGGATTTGTCCCAGTTTAGTTACAATATTGGGTTTTGGTGTTTTGTAACTAACACAGGTCCTGCGAGGCCCACAATTACCTTTTGTATTACAGTTAAAAATGCAGGTGTCAAAAGCTGAGAAAGATGATAATCCATGGGCATTAATCATCTCAGCACCTGGGGACACAAAGCTCTGCAAAAAACAGGACACAAAGTCTGGCAAAACACGTCCAGGAGAAAATCCATGGGCTGAGGTTTCATCAGGAAGAGCTGCACCTCACAAATAACTTGGTGCTTTCAGCTCTCTGCTTATGTATAATCATATATATATTTATATATATATATATGAGCTATATCTTAACAGATGGGAAAAATCCATAAATTAGGCCTCTCTGGCATTAATTTGTTGGTGATTTTTCATTTGCATGAAACCAACCTTAAGTAATTTGTGTTTAGGAGGAAAAAAAACCCAACAAGATCTTTCACCGTCTTGAACTTCACCATCTCATGGAACAGGTCATTCGTTGAATCATTATTGGATTATCTTCCAGTAATTAAGTCTCTTCAGCATAGCAGTTATTCATTGGAGTAGGTCTTAAAATATCACAGCAAGAGAGCATTAGCAACCACTTTTAGAAAAGTAATTCAGTCCAAAGAAGATGGAATATCATTTGTCCTCCCCAGGGGGTTATTCTGGCCCCCAAAGGCCTCAGGTCCTGCTGGATGAGCCAGAATGGCTCAGGAACACTTGCTCACCACACAGGAGAGCTTCTCTTCCTCCAGAAAATTCAGGATTTAAGCAGGGTGCTCATTTCCCTGGTTTTTGGAACTCTTTGTGCCATGCCACTAGAAAATGAGCAGCCAGATCTGTCCCACCCATCCTGGTCATCACTTCAGTGTCTTGTGAGCAAAGAAACCACACAATGGAATTTTCCAAAGTTTTTTCAGCCATTTTTCTCAAGATATCCAATACATTTTGTCTGATTTACTCCCTTTTTCCACTGAAAAATGCATCCATGCAGGAAGAGGGGAATCTGCTCGTTTGTCTGGGGATTTCCAGACCTTCAGTGCTGCAAATCCCAGGGCTGCAACCACCAGGAGGGCCCCGACAAACTGCTGTGAACAGGCTCAGTTTATCCAGCAGCACAGAGCAGATTTAGTCAGATAAAGCCAAAACCCAGTAAAACCATGAGCAAAGCTACATTTTCCCATATTTTCTATCCCAGTGGCCACATCCAGCCCCTGCTCCTGGGAGCAGCAGCCTCCAGAGCCCCAACGCTGGTGGCCCCACGACCACGACAGGGGTTTGGTGCCCCAAGAGAGCGATGCACCCACACGATGTGAGCAGCTCCTTGCTCAAAAGCAGACAATTAAACAGCTCTTATGTGTCAGCCAAGGGTTCCAGCCCAAACCACGAAATCATGCAGCCAGAGCAGAAACCTCACGCATGGAAAGAGGAATATCAGAAAAGCTGGGAGCGGTTGCAGGTTTTACAGCAGAGCTCCCTGCAGGGTGGGCTGTGCTCTGGGCACCCACAAGGCAGGGGCTCCCTGCAAAGACACAGCCAGTCCTCATCAGGGTCTGAGTGATTAGGAGGGGAAGCCAAACGAAGAAGTACAAATTGCCCACTGGCCCCGACTGAATCCCCGAGATAAGCACAGGGAGCAAATAAGGGACGTGATGGATCTGTTTGCTCCCTGCCCTCAGCACACACTGACGTGTTCACACCGGTGCCAAAGAGCTCTCCTGCCTGGGCAGGAGTCGTTTGTGAGGAGGAGAAAGTCCCAGTGAACGCTGAGGGACTGATTTTGCTTTTCTGCTCATGATTCAGGCTGCCTGCCTTTGCTCGTTTCTGCAATTCCACATCTACATGAGCCTGTATTAAGAAGTTGCCTGGCACAAAGCCAGCATCATTTGCCTCCTCTTTGATGCCAAATGCTCTCGCTTTTTGCATCTTCCAGGATCTCAGGCACAGCCCATCTGCAGAGCTCTCCCCTCCTCCCCCCAAGTTTCAATTATTTTGCCATCTAAGCAGCAGCTACTCTGGCATGGAGCTGCAATTCCCAGGGGACTGCGGCTCTCCTGCAATTTGTCTGGAGGTCTGGCCAAGTTCTCCCTCATTTTCTGGCATTATTCTGATCAGCTGAGCACCACTGGTGTCACGAAACCTCACAATTCCTGGACAAAGCTGTTTGGAGTCCTGTAGCTTATTTCCTTCAAGACTTACAAATAAATTACAGCTCCGAGCACCAAAAGATCTCATCAAACTGATAAACACCCAGAAGACTGGAGGTTTTTTCACCAGCACTTTCCATCCCAAGACAGAGGGCCTGCACTGGGAGCTGCAGTGGCTCTGGCAGAGCTCTCCAGGGTGGCCTCCCCTCGTCCTTTGTTTTCCCCTCTAATTTGTCTCCAGTTTTGATGTCTCCAGTCTCCCTGCTCACACCTGCCCAGCAGAAGGGGTGGTGTGGAAGAATGGAAAGTGAAACCAACCTCACTAGTGTGATGAGCAAAATGTAGTAATTTTGAGGATGAGGAATTTCTCTTTCCTGTGTTTGTTTCAGTTATATTTGTTTTCTGGTCTGGCACTTCCCAGCTGAAGGTAAAACCTGAAGTCATGACTTGGCACACTACAGAAATCACCAGTTCAACGTTGTGCCCACCCACACAGCTGTGCAGGCACGGACAGATTTTTGGGAACGTATTTTAATCACCTTAACAAGGAAAATAAATTGCCAACCTCTGCTGCTCCTCGACTGGTGATGTCACTACGACCCCTCCAGCTCTGTGTGCAGACGTGCCAAAGCATCACCCACAGAAAGGCCAAATCCACCAAAAAGCCAATCCCAGCCCTGCCCCTGCAGCTGCACCAGGATCTGCTGGGGGGATAAACACCTCTGAAAGTAACCTGGCACAGCAAAGCCAGCAGGTACCTGGGCTGGGTTTTGCAGTTATTCAGGTTTGTAGCTTTTATTCAGGTGTTTTTCTTTATTTTTAGCTCAGTGCCCTGACTTTGCTGCCCTGTCCTGTGGCGTGGCTGTGATGGCACCGTGATCATGGGCATGAACAAACCCACCCTGAGCCTCAATGAGCATTGAGGTGCTGCTGACCCTGGGAAATGTCCTGTGTGCCAGACCCTGCCCAGCTCAGAGATCGGAGCACAGCTGCAGGGATGCATTTTTTAAACTCCAAATTATGCCAAGTGTGTTTGCTTTCTTTCAGCTGCCTGTGAAGTCTTCATTCATTACCCCAGGTATGATGCACAATAAGGTTTTTGCTTTAAAACAGGCTTTTGCTATTTCTCTACTGACTGTGGCAAATATTTAACGGCATGTAATAGAAAAATCCCTTCAAGGTGCAAAGAAATGCAAGTGTTCCCACACTGAAAACCTCATCAGAAAGAGAAACCTGCAGTAAACACTGCTCTGAACATGAGATGGAACCGATCAAGACTGCAGAGAGGAGCTGAAGACACTCTGCTCGTTCCCCCAGAGAAGGGGCTCCTGCCCCCCTCAGCACTCAGTCCCCACACCCAGAGGTGCTGCAGCCTCAGTAACAGGGTAATTCCCTTTTTCTCCAACTTGCAAACCCCCTTTGCTTGGATTAAAATGATTTTCCAGCCACATGAAGGGATGGGAGGTCCTGGTGTGTTCGTTTCTCAAGCTGCGTAGAGCAAAGCCCCTGTCCCTGGTGACACCCAAGGGTGGGTGCTGAGGGGGTCCCCAGGGAGCTGCGGGGCTCTCCCTGTCCTGGATCCATCCCTTTGCCCAGCAACTCCTGCTAATCCAATTTATTGCCACATTCCCCACCCTCATTGCCTCCTGCCTGATTCCCTGATCATCGCTGGCTCCACAAACGCTGCTGCAGACAGACAAAAGCACACAAGGATTGGCACATTTCTGCCTCCTGATAGAATTTTTCCTTTTTTTTTCTTTCAGTTGGCCAATTTATAAAGAATGATAGCATAAAGGGAGAATTAGAACAGGCAGAAGTCTCACCCGTGAAATCAATTTCAATCAAACACCAGCCACGTTCTTACAAATGAACCCACCCATGACAGAAATACAAATAATTATTTATAGACAGAGCTTTTCTGAGGCCAGAATAACGCAAACACTAGAATTTAATTCCCATTTCCAATATGTTTGGAAACTGAGCACATTTCCATTTCCACGGGCAAATATTAGTTAGGTGCAGATCCAAATTATTTCCATGAGCATTCAGCTTTCTAGTGACAGCTACAAGGAGAAAAAAAAACAGGCAGCTGCCCTGTTGGTGTTCTGTAAGCTCATAAACCTGCATTACTGTCTCCAGTGGTACATGCAGTGTAAGAGGAGAGGGTTTGATTTAACCCCAAATGTTAAAAGAACAGAACCAGCAGCAGCGTCTTCTCAAAGCTTCATTTCATCTTCTCACTGCTATGGAGCTGCTTCCCAGGACAGAAGTGTGGAAATTCAGGTGCTAATCCCCAATTTGGATTTAATTTCCCAGCTGTGAAGAGATTCCAACATTCTCCTCTGGGTCATCTTCTGACATGAGCATGTATTTCACACCTATCCAGAAACCTGAACACACCAAATCCTTTCCTTCAGAGGCTGAGGCTTCACGAGGCTGCACCCAAAAGAAAGGAAAAACTTCCCAAAGTGTCACAAACATTCTGTGGCTGATTAATCTGGAGCCTGAAACATCTCCTAAGAGAGCAGGGACCTCGATGCTGAGACTTGACAGCTGCTCTGGAGAAGTGCAGGTGGTAAAAGGCACAGAATATGAAATATTGTAATGAATAAGTAGAGAATTCAAGAGAACTCAGGCTGAAGTCCCTAAGCAGTGTTATTTGAAACTTGCAGTGAATGAGGGACAGAAGTTTTCTGGGCATTAATGTAAAGTTTTATTGAAGTTTCTCTTCTAAGTGTTGGTGATAAAATTTGGCGCAAAAACCCTCAGAGCTCAGAATATTAGAGAGACATTAAATTATTTATGGCTGAAAAAAGTACAAAACACCAGACCAAATTACAGAGAGCCGGGCTATGCCAGATGTTTCACGACCATGTGTATCCTCAGTCCCTAATTAAAAGAAGAAACAAGAACAAGAAGTCCCAAGTCCACAATCACTACAAAGCTTTGAAGGAAAAAAACGAAATCAAGTTTCTCATGATTGTCCAGGGACTTAAATTAAGTGCCCAATAAAGTGGGCAGTTAACCATGTAAGAACAGATCTCTTCAGGGCTTTAATTAATTGTGACTCAGCTAAGTCACAACTGCCTTGGAAACTTCAGGTTCTCTTCTCAAGGGGGAAAACCCAGGTTATACAACAGGAGCAAAGCTGAAAGTTCACACTTTGGGGGTCAAATGTGCAGAGAAAAGGATGCCCAGGAGCAGATACAGAGAATTTGCAGGATGTGGACATCTGCTTTTCCTGCCAAGGGGAGGGTACCAGGAAGAAGCAGCTTTTCAAGAGAATTGGAAATTATAATATATGCAAATGTACCCTGAACTCCAGCCCCCTCAGGAAAGAGTAATCCAGGCCTACTTCTCCATTTCAGAGGAGCAAGGCTGTTCTATTTTACAGGAGCTGAGGGTGGATCTTTCAGCCTCAGCAGATGTTCTTCACTGAGCTCTTGCTCGCAGGTGGGCAGAGAAATGTCCTGGCTCCTGCCCTCTGCAAAGCAGCCCAGAGTGTGTGGGGATGATCCAGATGGGGCAGTGTTCTCAGAGGAAATCAGGACATTTTGGAGCAAAGTTTTCTGCTTACACAGGGTGGTTTATTGCAGGTTATACTCCAATCCCTCCAGGCTGTCTGTAGCATAGGCAAGGGGCTGAACGCTGGATTTACCGAGCCCAGGACTTGTGTCACAACAGTGACAATCAAACAGCTGCAGGTTTAGGCAGGAATTTAGGTGTGAGCTCAAGTTTTTAATTACAGCTGAACTGTCCCTTGCCTGAATCACTGCCCGTCCCAGCCTGATGAAGGTGAGTCCTCAAACACAGGACAGGGGTGAGCAAACACAGCAGAGAGGTGACTACAATAAATAACTTGCAATCCAAACATCTCCAAACTGCCCACTTGTCTTAGATCCTGTTTCCAACCACCCATCCACGTTCTTCACTGCTCCCTTTCCCTGCCAGAACCTTTATGGGTTTTAAGACAAGGTAGGCAGCAATAGTAAATAGGATTTGTGCAGCTGACCCTTACCCCAGGGGTCACTCTGGCCCTGACTGAAGCCCAGGCTGTTCTTGCTGCAGGGTAAATCTGCACAAAACGGTCACTGAGCAGCTGGGGCTGCAGGAAAAGATCCATTTCACTCTGGGACATTAAACCACACTTGAACTTTCAGAAACCTAATTTTCTTGGGGATCAATATAGTCAATACAGGTGTTAAGGGGAAAACAATTACATTTGCTGTACTTGTGCACTGGCTGCTGGCCCACTGAGCTCTGCTCTTTCCTGGATCCAGAGGGAACTCTGGTGATGCTCAACGAGAGGGAAAAACCACTGAGAGCGGACACAGCCTTACAGCTGTCACAACCTGTGATTATTCCCTCCAGTGGCTTCAGTCACGCTGCTCTCACCTTGAGATTCACAAAGTCAGGTTCTCTCCCCTCCCCACCTCTGATTGTATTTGACAATTAATTTTCTGGCATATTAAACCAATTATTATTAGTGGTGCCCCAGCTGTCCATGCCAGTGATTGTGAACAGCTCAAGTTCTCTTCAGCAGATAAATATTTTTCTCTAAACCTAGCAACGCTGGATTTATGGAGAAAAGTGTCAGATTCTCGGTGAAGAAACTCTATCTTCTCAAACATTTGTGCAGTGTGTAGTAAAACATAACCTTGATCCAAATATAAAAAGTGTTTAGGTAGGAGATGAAAGGGGTGGTTTCTTGAATTAGAAATAATATCCTAGCCAGGAGTTATTCATGAAAGTGGAGTCTTAATATTTACCGAGGCTTTCAGCAGCACTGATTTGCATGAGAATTTATTAACTTTTCAAATATTGCACAGTGGACCTGGGCACTGAAATGCTCCCCACCAGAAGCTCAGCAGAAGTAGGGGCTATCAGAACTGTGTCTGTTTTAAGCCTTCCGCTGGGCTTGGTTCTGCTTCACCTGGAATCAAGGTTTAAAACGCTCCTTTCCAGACTGAAAAGCAGAGTTTGCCTACAGACAGTGGTCCAGGAAAGGCTCTCAGACCCTGGAGGGGCCCTGAACCCTCTGACTGCTGTGGGTGCCTGTGGCAGGGCCAGAGCCGTCCCCTCTGTGCTGCCCCAGCAGCAGCTCAGAGGTCCCAGGGGTTTTCTGCAACGCCAGCACCCACTGGGACTCCCCCAAAAACCCCAGGCACACAACGCTGTCAAAGCCAGAAGAGCTGAGGAGCCCCCAGGGAGCCAAGGGCAGGTGCAGGCAGCTCCACACCTGCACAAACC
>VYZR01126960.1:0-11450 GCA_013400675.1 Oxylabes madagascariensis
ACCCGGCGCGGCGCCCGCCGGATCTGCGCGGAGCCCGCCGGATCTGCGCGGAGCGGCAGCGAGCGGCCCCCCAGCCCCGCGCCACGCCGGCGCCTGGAGCTCGCCTGCGGAGGAGTCCAGACGCCCAGCAGGCAAGACCCTCCCCTGCGCTGGCTGCCTGCGGTACGGCAGCGGTGGGCACCGCACGCCGCAGTGTCCGCGGCGGGGCCGCGCTGCCCGAGCGTGCGAGCTGCCGCGCCGCCGTACCGCGATGCGGTGTGCGGGCAGCGCTGCCCTGCCTTGTGCCGGACCGCGAGCCCCGCAGAGCCGGGGCTTCGTCGTTCTCGGGGCTTGGCGAATGCACCGAAACGGTGTCAGTGCTTTGCTGCGATCGTAGGAATCGTATCGCCGGAGCTCAGTGAGCTCCGGTTAACCGCGGGCTGAAGGCGAAGCCCGGGCCGGGGCCGCAGCCCGGCGCTGCCTGCGGCGGGCCCGCGGTGCTCACGGGCCGGGCCGGCCGCCTGCAGCCCGGCCGCACACACGCTGGGGAGCCCGGGCCCTCAGGGAATGGAGGGATTATCCTGTATACAGACCCCCATCGTGTCACCACTCTGTGAGGTTGTTAATTATTTAGTACGTGTATAGGGCTGTAAACCATTGCTCATGCACTGTTTGTTGTGTATTTTGTTGCTTGCGGTTAACCCTGATCTTCTCTTCCATAGCTTAAAGAATACAGGGAGTATATGCCATAAGAAACCCTTTTATTTCTCATTCATCTCCAGTCTCACGGGTTTGGTGATGCAGGGGCTGCCTAACCGAGTGGCTGCTGTGCAGCATAAGCAATATTATACAATTTTGTAATAGATTTGTCTGCCTCAGCATGCACCTCTACCGCAGTGGAGATGTGCTGTGCTTTGCTGCTGGTCGTCCTCCAGCGAGCCCCTGGAGAGGGTGGCCCTGTCTCCACTGCTTATCTCCAGCAGATTTGTCCATTTGTAGGGTGGTGGTTGATGGCATGTTCTGATGGCACCGGCATCCTTGTATTTCACGTCATCTCGTGCCCTTTTCATGCTGACTTTGTAACTCTTTTATTTTTTGGTATCAAGATTTTATGAATCAAAAGGTGGGGGAGTATGGAGGCTGAGTCAGATCGTGAAAAAGGAAAGCCAAGTGAGAGTGTGCAATTGCATATCACATTTACAAACATGGTTTCATTCATCTCCATATGTTGCTCCTGTTACTACTAATAAAGCTCTGGTTTCTCAGATTGGCAGTACCCTGGGAACACTGATCTTCCTGGGGTTTTTTCTCCATAGCCTCCATAGTATTTGTGTTACAATATGTTATTTTCCTGATTATGTTTTCATTATACTGAACACGTTAATACCAGAAAGAATTTGATAATATGAATGTACTTCCCACACACTCCCTCTTGTTCCTATTATTTGATGTGCAAAGAAGTGACAGTTTATTTACAGGCAGCAATTTCTTTCCCTCTGTACTGGTCAAATTTCCTAATTATGATAACAAAAAAACAAGCTTTTTTTTTCCTGAGCGCTTACCCTGTTTCCTTCCTGTTTATTTCCTCATTTTACTAATGATAGCCAAATCCATCGTGGTGTTTTTCGAGCTGCAGGAATTCTACCTTTGTCTACTGAAGGATTTCTACAGAAGCCTCTATAGGCAAAGGGAGCCAGAGACGAAGGTCTACTTTGAGCAGAATGGTGTCTGGGGTTTTCTTCCCCAGCAGGGAGGTACAGCTGTTGAGTGTACAGTAATTAATTTAATCCAGCATTGAGAGAGAAGGAAGAATGATTGTATCGGGAAAGACTTTTTTTCAAGTATCAGATGTAAGATTTAAGCAGCAATTTCAATGACCTTTGTGATTTCTGTTTCAGACAAAAAGCAGCAACCTAGTACAAGGGTATCCTTTTCTTCTCCCAGCGTTGTCCTTTGTTCTCCTTGGGTTTAGCCTGTCCCTTCCTAGGGTTTGCCTCTGTCCCTTGTTGGGACAGCAGCATCTCTCACCCGTGACTCTGAGAAGTGCTGTACAAGCAGGTGATTTTTTTTTCCCACTGCTTATTTCACATCTTCTCTGCTGTGCAAGGTCTTTTTTTCATCTTGTGACCCTTCTTATGAGTCTCTCTTTTACACTTCAGTATTTCTGCCTTACCAAACATTGTGCTCATTACTTTACCTTCCTCTTCTCTCTGTTTTTTGTCCACTTATGTATTTTCTCTTTTTTTTTCCCCTTTCATATATCTTCTTCTTACATCTCTTTTTTTCCCCTCTGTGTCATTCTTTTTATACCCTCTCCTGCTCTCTCCTTTCTGACATCTCGCTTCTGTCCACTGCCTAACTCTACCTTCCTCTTGACATTTCTTCTCCAAGCTGTTCCTTTGGTCACTGTCCTTTTTCTCCCTTACATTTACATATATTTTACTTAAATATTAAATGTATTTATGTATTCGTGTATCTCCACTCCACATCTGTCACTCTCCAGCTGAAAACAAAAAATTACTCATGTTGGTAGTCTGATCCTATTTCATCCCTTTCCTAGCACCTGAAATACATTGCTCCTTCCCATCCTCGAAAATATATATTGGGTAGACTGAAGAATTAAGTATGTGGGAAATGTTCCTAAATTCAGATGTGTACTTAAGCAAGCATCTTGCTCAGGCTGCACTGTGAACAGAGCAGATGTTGTGTTCCCACTGAGAGTACCAGAGGAGGACCTGAAGCCCCTTGAACTCAAGGACCTAATGACATTCTTGTTACATTTCTCAATTTCAGGTTTTTTTGTAAATGAGAAGACTTTTAATTTTAAATTAGGGACACTGCCATATCTTTGAGATATCCCTGAGATGCTGGACTGACCCAAAATAAGGCCTCGTAAAACATTTTTCTTTTTTCTCCCCAATTGTTTTGTTTTATGCATTTGTTAAGCCACTTTTGTGCAGCTATTGGAAGTGAAATGATTTCTCCTCAGCAGAGCTAAGCTCTTCCTCTGAAAAGGGTTCTGTGTGGGGTGAGACTGGGATTTCAGCTTGTCAGCTTCCCTTTTTTCTGGAGCCAAAGGGAGAGGAGAGAGCTGTGACTGCAGGATCATATGCATTGGGTGGGAGATGGAAGAATAGATGCATAATCCAAAAATGCTACATTAACCTCAGAGGGTGGGGGGAAGAGTTGTTCAATATTTTCTTCCCTTGACTATCACTGACTACAAACACCATCATTGTGGATCGAGGGCAATTGTTAGATTTTGCTATTTAGATAAGAGTCTTAGTTTTAAAAAATATATTTTATTATTTAAACTATTTTTTTTTGTTGTTCAAAGAGCTTACTATTAACTGGCTGGAATGAAAACAGCTCCATCCCACAGATTCCACCTCCGGTTTCTGGCAGCTTACCTGACTCATAAAGGGAGTGGGGGGTTTTATATGCCACCTACATCAACTCAACATTTTCCTTTGTGGTGAGACTTAATCACCACCCTTGTCATATTATTTCATTGACCCTCTTGGAGTAGGAATTCTTTACCTTCAAACCATCCTTAAAACTTCTTATAAAATAGGATGAGGGTTTTTTCCTGAATTTGGTGGAAGTACATAGGCGGTCCAATGCAGCAAGGTTTTCTGTGTTATTTTTTAAAAATAGCCTTTACCTGAGGACCATGGAACAGAGAGTTTTCATTGCAGAGAACACATCTGTGACACGATGGAGAGTTGAAATCAAGCAGCTGAAGGTAGAGGACCATCCCCCAGGTAATCACTGCAGGTGGTGTGTGCTAAGGGGGAAACTGGGGGCTTTTAGCCACAATGATCAAGGATGTAAGTGGGCAAAATTTGTCAGAGGCAGTGCCTATACTAGACAGTCAGGAAAGACTGACATGCTTTTGGGCACATCAGATCTCTCCTTATAACCTGTTTGTATAACCTGTGTGACTGCCTGTTGTGGGGAGAGAGATCATATAAAGTAGACTGATATTTGTCAAGCAGAAAATACTTCATGAAAGAAGACTGCAAGGTAGAAATGAAAACAAAACACAGAGGTGGCAATGCAACAGGTAGTGTGTACAGGGGGCAATGGAAGAAAGGGTAGGAGAAGAGAACCACCACGTGTTGTTGGGAGTTACAAAGAGGACATGAGTTCCACTAGAAAGCTGGAGCAGAAAAGCATGTGACATTTTTTCTGAAGAAGTTCTTGAAATTAGTAGGGGAAGGGCAGAAGGGAAGTTATTCTGGAGCTCAGCACCTAAAGATAAAACCTTGTGTGAAGGGAGGCCAGGGAAGGCATTTGGTAAGAGTCTCCTCATTTCTCTGTCACAAAGGCAGGTAGAATCAAGCAGCAGGAAGGAAAGGGGAAAATTAAAAGGACTAAAGTGAAGGTAAATATCAGTGAGGGAAGTGTAGGGAAGGGAAGCTACTTCCACGTTGACAGGCAGAAGTCCTCTTTGGGTCCTCTGGGGGACCTGGGAATTGACTGAGTAACAAATGGGATGCTGCAAGACAGGAGACAGAGAACATCCTGTCAGGAAGGAGCTTTCTGACCATACCTCATATAAATATAGACTGTTTTAATTCTTGATGTGTTTGTCTTAAAATGCACTGCAGGTGCAGCAGCTCTGTCCTGAAGATATGGTGGCTGCAGCTGTCTTGACCTTCCTATACTACACTCCTCTTTCTCACATGCCAGAATTAACCCTATATTATCTCCTCTCCTGCACTGCGAGTCCTCAGCCCAGCTCCAGTCATCCTCCTTATCGACTGCAGCTGCTTAATAAGTGGGACACAGCTCAAGAAAAGGACTTAGCAGTCACCTGCAAGGATATGCTTCTGGAAGCAGAGGCACTAATGAGCTGTGTGGAGGGAGTGTGCTGGGAGAGGCACCAGCAGGGAGGGAGAAGAGCAAAGGGTGAGCACTTCATCTGAGGCAAAAACAGCTTGGGAAACTATTGGACTAAAGCAGTCAGGAAACAAAGGGCATGGAAAGCTCAGGAGGAAAGTGAATGTGAGAGGATGGAGCCAAGGATGGTTAAAAATAACAGTATTGTACAGCTAATACGGCACTCCACTGGCATTTTAAACCTGCTGCCTTTGAAAACCCTTCTGAGTTTTGAAAAGCAAACTTCAAAAAGTTTGTTTGTTCTAATTTTCATTTCTTTTTCGTTGTTCTAATTGCTACTGACCATTCAGGACCACTGTCATTTTGTCCAGCAGCCCCCATTTTCTTCACTGCTGGTCTAGTGGTTGCAACCAAGTCTTCAGCATATTGCTCTTTGCACCCTTGCCTGATTTAAATATTGGTGGATCCCCAATTATGTCTTGATTTCTCTGGAAGGAAGATGGTGTTTTATAGCTTGCATCAGCATAGTGACAAGCACACTAAATCCATGCAATAATGATGCTATCACAAATTAGAGGTCAATTAAAATACTACTCACAAGTAATTTGTACTATGTGGAATTTGGGCGTGAGCTAACTTGACAGCCATTTCTTTTAAAGTTTCTGGAGAGCTGCCAGTTTTTCAACACTGTGGCTGTTCAAAGTACTGTGTTAGTCTCTGTACGAATACCACATGTGAGACAGGACCAAGTGGCAGCAAACCTGCTGGGGCTTTGAACCTCCTGGCACTTGTAATGGATGTGAGAAAAAGAAGGAAGGAACAATAAATAAAAGAATAAAGGAAGGGTAAGTACAAAGTGAAGGACATCTGCGCATTTTGATAACAATTCTTCAGTAGTGCAGCAACATAGAAAAATGTTGCCTGGTTAATATAGAGGAGTTACTTGCTATGCTGGAGCTATTTCCTAGAATTTTTATAATACCAAGTTTTGTCTTTGAAATATGGAAGGAATGGATTTCTTTGTCTTTCTTCCCTCCTCCCTTGCCTTTATCTTCCCACTTCCAAGTAAGGATGTAAGTGAGGTTCCCTCTCATCTCCAGTGTAAATGTATTCATGAACATTTTAAAACAGTTTATTGTCAGTTCTTGTTTCAGAGTTTACTTTTACCTTCAATAACTCTTGTGTCTTTAGTGCTCACCCCTATCTGTTTCTGGAGAAATGCCAGCTTGCCTCTTCAGCGGAGCTTTGCCAGAGCTGGCTGTCCCAGCCCTGCTTCTCTCCTCTCCTTCCATCTAACAGACTCTCCATTTTCCTGTTTCCTACAGAAGATGACCTCTAATGTTCAGAGGACTCTCTGCCTGTGGTAATGTGATCTGGTGGCAGCAGCAGAAAAAAGTGTCAGCAGTCTTGGATCGTGTTCCTAATCCGGTTATTGCATGATGCGAGATCTGGGGAAGGACATTTATCTTTGTTTCCCTGCAGGCTCCAGTAATAGTCACACATCCCTGTTTTACAGTAAAATTGCTTTTACCATGCCAAATTAATTATTAATACAGGCATTACAGTATTTTCAGTATCCTGTAGCAATGAAATCAGATGCTGTGCCACTTGCTGTCCTTTAGCTTGTGTCATGGCATGCAGTCCTTTTGAATACACCTGTCTGGTACCCCCACCTCCCGTGTTTACAGTCTGTGTTCCCAGGCACCCAGGCTTTACCACCATGATAAAGCAGCTTTCACATATCCCTAACTTTTTTGATTGCATGCTTTCTGCTATTTTTTCTGAAACCATTTTCAGGACTTGCTGAAATGTGAGTAATGTAACTGGAAAGTGATGATTAAAGTGGGAGACTCTCATTTAGAAGGAATGTCGGTCATGATTGATTATATTGTAGCTGCACGCATCATGCCCTTGCCTGACACTTTTTCCCCATGTAGGGGGAGAGTTGATGGTGGTAATGTCCAGGTCTGTTGAGCATACATGCCTTAGACCCATATACATACCTTGAAGGTTGTTAAAAGGTTTTGGTGGGTTTATTTTATCCATGGCATTGAGAATGTGTGGTAACACCTACATTGTGATGTACCTATCACATCACTCATAAGAGCCTTAATGACCTTGGTCTGGTCTTCAGTCTAATATGGGCACATAGCTTTCCACTACAGCATGGGTTTATGTCCAAGTTATTATTCCCAGTCAGTATGGTTTGGCCAAAGTACACATTTGGAGGTACAATCTCAGTTTTTGTTTCTTTTTGCTACATAAATTATCTGTGGCACTGAAAAAGGTTTACAGGAACCTGCTAAAGCCTGGATGTGGGGTCTGTAGGAGGAAGAGGTGCTGCATGTGTCTGCATTGGTTCCCACATAACTCCTACCTTAACTCAGAGCAGCTCTCATCTCTCGGAGAGGCTTCTTCTCCCTCTCCCACCCACTCTCTCCCTACGGCCTGCAGGTGTTGGGCTGTAGCTTCTCTCCTATTTTTGGCTGAATGGCTGAATTAGCACATTTTTAATGGATGCCTTTTTCAGCACTTATGAAAATAGTCTAGAATTTTGATAATTCTCCATTGCTCCATAAAATGCATAAAAATAGTTTGCTTAAAAGTGATAGCAGTTCTTTAGGCTTATTGTCATTACTAGTTTAGAGACCATTGCTCCACTATAGAGGGTGTTATTTAGATATAGCAGCCTTAGTGAGTTTTTGCTCTTCTATTGCAGAGAAATTGAAATTGTGTGGATAAAGAGCAAGTGATTTTCATTTTTGATACAGCACAGAGCAATTTATTTCAAATCTGCACTTTTATTTTCAATGGCATAGGGTGTCATGGAATAAGTAAAGCACCTTTCTTCCATTGGTACTACAGACCCCAGTCATCTATGATTTTGGTTCTCACACCCATTTCCAATAGTCTGTACTTTGCAAACAACCAAAAACTTACGTAGAGCGTGTGATGCTTCTGAACGGTGGAGCTGCTGTGACGTCTTGCTCCTTCTGCCCAGCAGGATTGTCCCGGGTCAGTTGGACATCAGCTGCCCTTACATGGTTAGCAGGCTCTGACCTCTCCCTACCTCCAGAGCAATTTTGCTGAGTTAGTCTAAGGATGGGGCTAAACCCTGCAATTAGACACAGGGTCGCTATTGACAGGTTGGCTCCCAGTGAGTTCAGTTGAGTTGAAGTGGGATATGAAGGGAAAAGAAGGCTTGCTTGAGGAAAGGAATCATGGCAGAAGCAGAAAATCCTGATGATTCTGAGACTTGGAGAGGAAGCTCATGCTGCATTTTATGTGTGAGATTTTGAGTTATTGATAAAACCACAGGAAGGAAGTGAGCCTGCTTGTGTTCTCTGTTGGGCTCTTGGGCTTCCTGGGGATGGTTGTGATAATACAGAGTCATGGAATATTCCAAGTTGGAAGGGACCCACAAGGGTCATCAAATCTAACTCCTTCAGGTTTCTCTGAAACCCTGACACTATGTGGGAAAGCTGACTGGAGTGTAATTATAGCAGATGCTGGTACTGGCTGTACCTCACATACATTTAACAGGTATTGATCCATAGAAAACATCATTCTCCTTTTTGTATTTATTGGATACTTGCTCAGCATGTAGATCGGAGCTATCCCAAAGCAACTATACAATAGGTACTCTTACAAAGAGCAGGTAATAAAGCTTTTCTAAGTACTCGTTTATTAACAGTAACAAAACCTTGATAAAATATTAAGTCTAATTTTTGTAAAGTACTGGGCCTTTTGGTTTCCAGTGGAAAGCAATGTCAGCTGTTGGTGCTAAGCATCTCTAAACATTGTACTTGTGCTTTCAGACCTGTGTCAATCCCCATTGACTTCAGACACTCTTTTAATCAGCATAAGGACTGCAGTATTTAGTCTCCTGACAGTCATTCTTCTCACAGCATTGTCTCTCTGTTGCTCTACTTGACTCACGGGTAGAGATTTTATTTTCTTTAAAATTTCAATGTATCTTCTCTGCAGAGAACACCAATGTAGGGTCCTGCTCCTTACTTTGTAGTTAATAATGCATAATCTCTGATTGATACCCCTACAGCCCTGGGAAGTACTCGCAACTTGGGCAGAAGTAGCACAAGAAATTACAGCTGTTACCAGTGATTAAAAATGTGCTTTCTAAAAATCATAAATTGGAATGATAGCGAAGAGCAGAAAAGATTTCTGTAGTATTCTGTACAGAACTCCCAAGCAATGGGTTAACACAAGCAAGATAAGTATCAGTCAAAGAGCTCAGACACAGTGCTCTGTTCTGCTTGTATTTGTTCTAAAGAAATCTGAAGATCTATGTGAGCATCATGTGTCTGTGTCAGGGACTGAGTTTGTAGCCTTTCTTTCTTTGTCAGTGAGTAGGGGTCATCTTCAGTTTTAACCTATAGTCACAGTCCTCTGTTCACTAGAAAACTGCATGTGTATATCCAACTTTGAAAGGTAGCCATTTAAATGAAAACTTTACAGGAGCAGAGATATAAAGTGCAGCAGAGCATGTGGAACTGAGGATGGGGTCTTAGTACTGGTACTGGATAACTTGGGGGGAAACCTAGGATCCCAAAACGGTTTTCTGCACCCCTCCACCTTTGGAAAAAATCAGGCATTTCAGATTAGTTTACCTTATTCCAGGAAATTCTCCTCCTCCTTGCTTCAGAGCAAATATTACCTCATCATCACATGCTAGACAACATACCAAGGGAAAAATTCTTTCCAGACCAAAATATGACTATCAGTTTTTGCACGAGGCAACATCACCAGTGTCTCACAATGACTCATCATGCTTCTGATCTGCTTTATACCTGAGGCAGAGCTTGCTACCAAATAATCACAAATATTGTTTGTTTTCTCAACTATTACTATATAATAACACCTGACAGATGAACAAATTCTTGTATAATAGTAGATGGCCATACATAATAAAAGGAAGGGGATTTGCAGTTTGCAGAAATTCTCTTTTCCAATAACAGTCATTTGTTGACACCTGGTAATTTGTAAACTGTATTTACTGGATCTTACAACCACTTCAGAGCAGGTGAATCCATTAGAAAGCCTTTTCCTTTTGGTGGAAACATTCCCTAATTTGTTGCCCTTTGCGTTTCAAAGAAAATAAAACAAAAAGCAGCAGCAAATTTTGTTTAGCATGTCTTGGCATGCAGGAATAAAGCCAAGTATTCTTTCTTTTATATAGTGGGAGAAAATGAGGAAAGGGGCAATAATTGGACAGAACAGACAGGACATTGCTATTTAAGGGACAGAACTATCAGCAGGTGCCCATTGGCTGTCATTTGCTCTAGCAAAGATTAAAGTAGAACTTTAGAGGATTAACAAATATCAGAATTTCAGATGTCTAAAAGATGAGAGCTTGAGTTTTTCCTACAAATGTTTGTCACCAAAACCTCCTAAGAACAAAGTGCTGATTCTAGAAATGTAACTTTTATGGTTGACTGGGAAATTGCAGAAAGGGCATGGGGATATACAGTGGATGCCCCAGAGCTCATCATAGCAAGGACAGCTTTCAGAAGAAAAAAGAAAGTAAAAAAAAAAAACAAGTGCTGTTTCCAGCCCTGCATGAGGAGAGGTCCAAAAGGCCAGCTCATAGTCCACCCACGGTCACCCATGCACACTGATGGCAGCAGCTTGGCACTGGTCCTACAGACTCAGCAGCAAGGCCAAAAATGAACAAAAATCTTGCAGGAGCTTCCCTGCCTGTTTCTCTCCATTGATACATCATCAAGCCTGGGGAAAAGAGACAGCATCAGGTTCCACGTGGGATTTCTCAGCAGGGCTCCTCTCCCATTTCAGATCTGAGAGGCTGTGGTGATTTGTATCTTTGAATATGTTTTTCCGTTCACTTTCCTTTTAATGATGGTGAAGAAAGGAATGTCAACACAAAGGAAGATGTATCTGTCACTCCACACTGCTCTGGTTTCTGGCAGCAGTCAGGCTGCTGCTTGGAACTGGCTGGAAAAGTTACTGTGGTTGGGTTTGTTGTTGGTTTTCTGAGGAAGGAAAAAACTGCCAGAACTGATAACTGATTTAACTCAGAGCATACAAAGCCATAAAGAAAAAATATTCCCAGAGATTTTCTTCAAAAACCTGAAACTTTCCAAATGTGCTGCTTGAGAGTGCCTTCTCTTGCAAGGCCATACCCTGTATCCCAGGGACCTCAGTGGCTTGGACCTGGAGATAAACACCATCTCTTCTTAGGGGTCCAAGTGGGAATCTTGGGCTGCAGCATCCCATTGGAAATGTCAATCAAGGGAACACAGCTCATAAAGTGTGTTCTACCCAGTTTCAGTCTCCAAAAGTTGCAGAATGGATGAGGTTGGAGGTGCCTCTGGCAAACATTGAGTCCAGCCCCTGCTCAGAGCAGAGTCAGCCACTGTGGATTTCTCAGAGCCATGTCCAGTTACATTTTGAGTATCTCCAAGGATAGAGATCCTGCAACCTCTCTAAGCAACCTGTACCCAATGGTCTACCTCACAGCAGAGAAGTCAGTCATGCTGGCAACACTTCCAAAATAAGAGCCAATAATTGTTAACCTCTTCAGGTTCTCTCTCCAACTCTTTTTTTTTTCCTTAAGGAAACAAACGTATACAACTATTTTTGTAAAAAAA
>VYZR01126977.1:0-14228 GCA_013400675.1 Oxylabes madagascariensis
GTACATAACAGAAAAACAAATTTTCAGACGGCTGAATCAGGCAACAGATGAAGGCATCCTGCCTCCTCAGGATCTCATTTTGGAGGATCTCAGCTTCACTCTGGGCCCCACTTTTCAGCTTCTGACGTCAGTGTGAGGTTTTCCTGTGTGAGATTTCATTCAATTCCTATGGATAGCCCAACCCTGCATGAACTTCTCTCAGCCTTTCCTTTAATCTCCACAACCCCTGGGGAGGAGCCAGGAGGTTTTTAAGGTTTTTGCTCAAATCCAGGTTGGGAGATGAGGTGCTTGGGCCAGTGCTCAGCCTCCACAGCCAGGGGCAGCCATTTTCCACCCACAGCAGCACGGATTCATCCCTGGAAAGAGGTTCACTGTGCTCCCAGTGCTTCCCCAAGGATGCCTGAGCTGCAGGGCTGAGAACAGGGAAGCACCAGAGCCACTCTGGTTTTTGAAACAGCACCATCATCTCCAAGGCCAGCAGCTTCCAGACCGAGTTAAAAACAACCCCAGGTGAATCCTCTGCTCCTCCTCCTTCTCCTCCAGCATTCCCAGTTCCCTTTTATCCCACCAAGGGATCCCTGAATAGGCATTTTGCTCTGAAGAGAGGCAGGGAAGGGGGGTTGGAACCCCAGACAAAACTGGGTTAATTCAGCATGGAAAGGTTTTTGTCTCCCCACTGCTCCCCTGTCAAGGGAAGAGAGTGCTCCTTCCCCTCTCCATTGCTATTCTGAGCTCATTTGCTGCAGTGGGAGCTGCACAGCCGCCAGCCGGGCTGGGAAGCACATCTGCATGGTGATGTGGTCAGAAATTCGGGTCTCCAAATCAATTACTGACCTTCTGCTGCTCCAGAAATTGCTCAGGATGGATTTGCATGCTGGGTGTGGGGAGAGGGAGAGGCTCAGCCTCGTTTTCTGCTTCTCTGCTTCTCCGGCTGCCTCAGAGGCAGAGCTGTGCTTTATTTTTTGGATCTGATTAATTGCGCCTTGTAGAATTTTCCCACTTGTCCTGATTTCCCTTCTCCTGCCTATCAGCTTGGATTGCTGATGCACAAGCTGCTTTTGGAGTGTTTGTTTTATTCCTGCAGCAATTAAGAATGATGCTGATTGTGTATCCTGCTGCCACCCACCCCCTCTTCCCCCAAACAATGCTGGAACCTCCTCATCCCAGCCAGATTCGATGGATCAGTGAACCTCAGAGATGTCACATTCCCACAAACGTTTCTCAAGTGCTTTTCCATCAGTGCACTTATCCAGAGGAGACTGAGAGGGCTGGGTTGTTCAGCCTGGAGAGGAGAAGGCTTCAGGGAGAACTCAGAGCCCCATCCAGAGCCTAATGAGGCTGAAGGAGAGCTGGAGAGGGACTTGGGACAAGGGCCTGGAGGGACAGGACAAGGGGGAATGAGTTCAAACTGGAAAAGGGGAAATTTGGGTGGGATGTGGGGCAGAAATTCTTCTCTGTGAGCGTGGGGAGAAGGCACTGGCACAGGTTTCCCAGGGAAGCTGTGGCTGCCCCACCCCTGGAAGTGTCCAAGGCCAGGTTGGATGGGGATTTGAGCAACCTGGGATAGTGAAAGGTGTCCTTGCCCATGGCAGGGAGTTATATAGAGATAATCTTTCTTTTCCCTTCCAGCCCAAAATATGCCATGTTTCTAGGATCTAACACAGGCTGGACACAGACTACATCCACACCAGTGGACTGACCAGTGCCCAGACTTGTCCCCTGGCTGTGTCAAGTGGCCATGCAGGAGCTGGGTATGAGAGCTACAGACCGACCTTTCCCCAAACCCTGGGGAGCAAGGGATGAAACCCTCAGGGAATCAGTTTAAAATCAGTAACACAAATCAGCTCTTGGCACAGTGGGCATGAGAAANGTGACCCTGGAGAGATTTCCTACACCCACTCCTGCCTGTACCACCCTGATCCTCACAGTCCTTCCCTCTTGGAGCCGATGCTCCTCCGCCCAAACTGCCGTGGAATCACATCCCGAGGGTCCCCACAGCCCATTTGGGAAGCAGGGACGCAGATGGGACAAGGCAAAGGCATATCACAGTGCCCAGAAACCCTGCAGGGAGGGAGACCTTGGAAAACTGAGGGAGCTGAGATCTCATGGGGGTGAGAATCTCCTGCCTGGAGCAGCATTCCAGCTCCTTCTGCATCACCTGCGGAGCGGAGCTGGGAGAGCAGAGCGTCGGTGCTCGCTGGGCCATGACCAGGCAGAGCCTGCTGTCGTTTGTCTCAATGAGCTGGCTATTAATCCTTGCAGCCAGGAAGGGATGATTTTGCATTTCCTTGGCAGTATCGTGCGCTGGCAGGAGAGGAAAAGGCAGGAATGTCGGCTCTTCCCTCATTTAGAGAGGATCTGGACATGCAGCCATAGCCAGAGGCTGCTCAACCATCCACGGGGACACCAAGGAAGCAACTGGGGGGGTTCTGGTCACTGCCAACACTCAGATCTTCCTGAATCAGAGGGTGAAGTTTGATCTTTTCAGAGAAAAAAAAAACAAAAAAACAAAAACAAACAAACCCAGCCAGCAAGGAAATCGAGGACTGTGTTCCCTCAGAAATCACTACACTCTCAAACAAATCTGCCCACGCACACAGTGTCAAATAAATAAATAAACACAGGGAGGTTTCTTCAGTTCTCCGAGGGTTTTGCCCTCAGCTCACTGACAGACATCAGAGCATCCCTTGGAAAAGATCAGTGCTTGGATCACGCTCCCAGCAGGCACTGAAGGGGCTTGGGAGCTGCTCCCTTCTGCAGATAAAATATCAGCTTTGGCGGACTTTGGGGTTTGATGATTTCAGTTTCTGTTAAATCCTCTCCTTCTTTCGCTGGTTGCTTGGAGCTTACAGGAGAGGGAGGGTGGTGGGAAATGCACTTATCAGGTGGATGTCAGTGGTTGCAGGGTGGATTTGGAGGAGAGGGGAAAATACAACAGGAATCAAAGCACAAAAGGGTCCCTGAATCTTCGTGTTCACCTCATCCCCATCCCTCTGTGGTGGAGAATCTTGTACAGGGAATCTCACCAGTGCTGCTGCACCCAGAGCTCACACTGAATGAACTGGTGGAGCTCAAAAGCTCCATTGAGGTTATTCAGATTCTCCCCTTTGTAGCTTTGGTTTAATGTTTTGGTTTTTGGGAAAATCTTTTTCCAGGGAAACTTTCTATAAACAAGAGAAATGTTTTTGTAACTGTACCTATGTTTATCCATTCTTTCTCAGAGAAGAGGTTTCTTGATGAACATCTGTTTTAACCAATGTGATTGAAGAGGTTTGCCTTTTTTTCACCAATCAAATTGATCTGTGTAAAACACTATGTAAGAAAATCACATCTCAAAAATAAAGATTTCACCTTTTCTAGCCTCTGATCGAGAGTCTGTGTTGCTGTTTGATGCTCAACAGCGACACCCCCTGCATTGAAATATCGCTCCTGCAAGTGTTCCTTGAGGGAGTTTCACAGAGCCATCGAATGGTTTGGGTTGGAAAGGACCTTAAAGCTCCTCCAGTGCCACCCGCTGCTGTGGGCAGGGACACCTTCCACTAGCCCAGGTTTCTCCAAGCCCCATCCAACCTGGCCCTGGACACTTCCAGGGATCCAGGAGCAGCCACACCTTCTCTGGGAAACCTATGTCAGGGCCTCCCCACCCTCGCAGGGAACAATTCCTTCCCAATATCCCATCTAACCCTGTCCTCCAGCAGTGGGAAGCCGTTCCCTGTGTCCTGTCCCTCCATCCCTTGTCCCAAGTCCCTCTCCAGCTCTCTTGGAACCTCTTTAGGCTCTGGAAGGTGCTCTGAGGTCTCCCTGGAGCCTTCTCCAAGTGAACACCCCCAATTTGGATCTACAAGGACACTTCTGGGATCACCTGAGTCAGCTCAAATGAAGTGCTGAACCCCAGGAAGACCAGGAAAAAGCAGAACTGGCCAGTGCCAAAAGCAGAGCAAGGAGGAGGAACCTTCCTGGCTTTGCACACAACATTTTCAAGGATCACAGTTTCCAGCAGCACCCTTGGAGATGGGGCAGGACATCCATTTCTGGGGAAAGGTCTGAGAAGGCCTCCCTGCCTGCAGAGATGAAGGAAGGCAGAGGATTCGCTGAAATGGTTTCTGCACCCCCAGCAATCTTTGAAAAATGGCTTCTGATCAGGAAAAAAAGGCAAAGAAGGTCCACGAAATGCGTGAATCTTTACAGAGCTCACATTTGTGTCCCACAGCCCCAAGGCTGCTTTTACCCATTCACACAAGACTCCCAAGATATTCCCATAACCCTTATCTTTTCCACTTAAGTCCCTTTTATCTCCCAGGTGCAATTTTTCACTGCTTTCTCTCCTCTGACCCTGTCTGCTCCCCATCTTTGCTCTCCTGGCTGTGGATACCTCCTGTCCTGGCCTTGTTTGGAATGTTCCAGGTGCTGAGCAAGAGAGCAGAGGCACATCCTGGTTGCTGGATCTGTGCTTTAAGGAACATAAACAATCTCAGGCACTGCCATCCCTGCCCTTCCTTCACTGCCAACAGTGAAACATCTCCTGTCCCTCAGCCAGAAACCAGTTTTACTTAAAACCTTCAAAAACCGCCCGTCTTTGAGAGCTGCACCCCTAGATCAGACATGGCTGTGATTTGTCACCTATTTCAGGTGACCAAACTTGCAGGCAAGCGAGTGACCAAGGTCTGAAGGTCATGTGGGCCCTTTTCTTTAGAACCCCCCAAAAATGGTGTCTCAGAGCCCTGAGTTGGCTGCTGGCTCTGGTGTGGTTTCATTTCCTCCCAGTGTTGCTGTGTAAACACTAATCAGTCCAAATTATTCAAATCACAACTGTCGAGCATGGAAGTAGCGTTAATGAGGAAAAATAAGGAACAGATTGGTGGAGCAGAACGTGTCCTTTGGCTGGAGCTTGGTGGCTCCCATCCAGCACATGCAACTCACACCCCTTCCTCTACCACAGGCCTTGGAAATCAATCCTGCTGGGAGAGAGCTCTGGGACAGCTTGTGCAGCCCCAGGGTGCCCGGATGGCCAAACACCAGGGGATATTTTCCACCAGGAACGAGTCCCTTGGGGTCTGACTCCAGCATGTTTTGGGTTGGGAGGGACCTTAAATCTCATCCAGTTCCACCCCCTCCCTCGGGCAGGGACACCTTCCACTAGCCCAGGCTGCTCCAAGCCCCATCCAACCTGGTCTTGGACACTTCCAGGGATCCAGTAGCAGCCACAGCTTCTCTGGGAAACCTGTGCCAGGGCCCCACAACCTTCCCAGGGAATAATTCCTTCCCAATATCCCATCTAGCTTTGCCCTCTGGCAGTGGGAAGCCATTCTCTATGCCCTGTCCCTCCATCCCTTGTCCCAAGTCCCTCTCCAGCTCTCCTGGAGCCCCTTTAGGCTCTGGAAGGAGCTCTCAGGTCTCTCTGGAGCTTCTCTTCTGCAGGTGAACACCCCCAGCTCTCTCAGGACAAATCTCCAAAGCCCAGGACTGTGAAGAGCATGGCAATGACCATTTCCCTACCCAGCCCAGGAGTACCACGGCTGCAGAGCTGCATTTATTCATCCCCTGCCTGGCTCCATGTTAGACCAGGGAGACGATGCCAGACATGGGGAACAGGCATCCATCCTTCCCCAAAATGTTACACAACATGGCCAGGGCCTTCTTCATCCTCCTTCATGGCCTTGCAAATATTTAAAACACACCTGGACATGGCCCTCGGTGACCTGATTTAATTAGACCTGCAGTGATCAAGGCTTGGAATGAGATGAGCTCCATGAATTCCTTCCAACCTGAATTATTCCATGACTTTAAATTGCTGCCGTGGTTTGTAATAATAAAATAACTACTACCAGCCACCAGGCCAGGAAAAAATTCCCCCCTCTGGGGGCTACATCTGGTGGTTGGTTACTTTTTTAAGATAAACTTTTCCAGATCATTTTTGAGCATCCGTGACACCAGTACCTGGAATAAATGGGAATCACTCACCCAGAAAGGTCCTGGCAAAGCCTTGCAGGAGGCTCTTCAAAGGTGGGAATGGGATCTCTTGGCAGCTCTTCAGATTCAGCAATACTGGAGCAATTTTCATACTGGAGCAATTTTCCAAAAGCAAAGCAGGTGTTACAGGTGGAAAGGGTAAAGTGAATTCTGAGGAGGGGCAAATTCACATCTTTCCACGGAAACCTCTTGGCCTGTGGAGAAAGCCAGACAGAAATCACCTGCATCCATTCCTGCATCCCACTGCAGCATGAACTAAAGCAGGAAACCACCAAGTCAGCCCTTGAATCTGATGTTTAAACTACCTGGAAAATATCCCAGACATTAAACACTTGGAGCTGCTACAATAGGGTCAGAATAAGAGAAATTACACTTGGGAAGGGGAATGAACCCATCAATCTTCAGCCTCAGGAAGAGCAATTTAAAAACCTTCAGGGGCAAGAATTTCAAATTTGGCTGGAGCACCACAAAACACTGCACCCAGGGTGTTTGGGTTTCCCTCCTCGCTTTGCTGGCAGTTCTGTTTTCCACCTGTCTGGCCCAGAAACGTGGAAAATCTGCGTGTTTTGCATTGTGGCCCTGCTTCCTTCTCCTCTGATGGATGAAAGGATCCATTGTCCCCATCCTTGATTCAGAGGCAGCAGCATTTTCGAGGGACGGAAGCCAACGCTGTGTCCAGAAGTTGGAGGAGGTGTCGGTATTTCCCAGAGACTGACTGGAACCCTGTTTTCCACCCAGGCTCAACTCAGCTGGGAAAGTGCTTAGAAATGGACTCACTTTCCCAGAAGATGTGGCAACTCCTTGCTGCAAGGTGCTGTTCCTGCTAAAAGCTGATATGAAGCTGTAGGGATGCCAGATTATTTTGTGGCAGCGAAATTCAGTGTTGGTAAATGAGCAGATGGAAACGACGGATAAATTCAGGAATATTTTGAGGCACAGCCAAACCCTTCTTGGTGAAGGATTTTAGCTTTGCCTCATCCTGTTGTGACAGAACAAGAGGTGATGAGCTTGAACTGAAGAAGGGTTGATTTAGATTAGATAAAGAGTGATTTTTTTTTTACAATGAGGGTTGTAAAACACTGGCAAAGGTGAGAAGCTGTGGCTGCCCCATCCCTGGAAGTCTCCAAGGCTGGGTTGGAAAGGGCTCAGAACAACCTGGAAGGTGTTCCCACCCACGTCAGGGTTTTTGGGCAGGATCACCTTTAACAGGGTCATCCCTTCACATCTGAACTATCCCATCATCCCACAATTCTCTGCAATCCATTCTCCAGCCCTCTACACCTTGCCTGGTCTGTTCTTATTAACAAGGCTTTGTGGTTTGTCTTTATAGGGATAATTTCTCCCAAATGAGACATCTGTATGCTCTCAGCTGTGCTTGGCTCCAGCTTTTCCCTGGGAGTGGTGAGATGAGTTCATGCAACTCCAGAGACTCCCGTGCCTCCTCCTGGTTTCCCACCACAAAGGAAACCAGTCCCATCCGTGTCTCCATGCACCTGATTTCCATCTGCCCACGTTCTGCTCTAAGTAGATCTTTGCACTGGAGCTAAACTGAGGTTGGGATTATATTTACAATCCCCAAAGGTCCTCTACTCATGGATAAATAAATCCCTGGGATTAGCAAGGATGTTCTCCAGGTTGGTGCAGGCTCTTCTCCTCCGTTCAGACACTGCAGCCACATCAGTGATGTGGGTCACGGCTGCCCCTCAGCCTCCAGCACCCAAAATCAACCCCTTTCAGATGAAGTCGCACAAAAAAATCTTTGGATTTTGTGTTCCCTGCAAGTTTTCAGGAGCCTTTGGCCCTGGGAGCATGGCGGGTTTGTGGAAATCAAGCTTTTAGGAGCTATGGGGTGTTGTTGAGGTCAGAAAAGGGGACCTTTTCCAATGGGACAGATTTTGGCCCACTGATCCCCTCTGATGGTAGTCTGGCATGAGGCAGACCCTTCCCTGCTCAGGGATCCACCTTCCCCACTGTGACACCACACGGCAAAGGTGGCCCAAGGAGCCCTGGGCTTCGACCAAGTTAAAGGACAAAGAGACCCAAGAGCGAGGATTGCTGCTCTCCATCATAAAGGTGTCCTCAGGCAGGTCCTGATCTCATTGAGGGTGTCCCTGCTCAAGGCAGGGGCTTGGAATAAAGGACCTTTCAAGGTCCGTTCCAACCCAAGCCACGCTGTGACTCTGTGAGGTCCTGGCTTGGCAGAAGGAGCTCCACATCTGAGACGCCACACAGACCAACCATGGGGATGAAGTCCTGGTTCCCAGACTCTCCACCATCCCTCCCTTCAAGATTTGATGCAAACCCCCTTTATTTTGTAAGCAGTGGGACCAAAACCATGTGAGGAAGTATCACAACCCATCTGGAGATGTCCATGGTCCACCACATCCATCACCCAGCCTTCAGGAACCCTCTCTGCTGCCACAAACACAACAATGGATCCCCCTTCAGTCCAAGTCCACTTGCACAGAGCCTTATATAAGATTTATATGGGACTTCACCTCCTATTCAACCCCACGTTCCCTGAAGGAAGCGTGGCAGGGACCCAGAGCTCCTCAGAGGCCAGGACACAGTTCATTAGTGTGGAATTGCAGGACCAATTACAGCAGAAAAGCTGAAAGAAACCGAAACAGAAAGGTCAGCCCCAGCCCCCAGCTGCCAGGTCATGTCCAGGCCTTTGCACAGTGTATGGAAATGCAAAGGGAAGTCTGATGGCTCCAGGAAAGGTAATTAGCTCGCAGTGATGAGTGGGAGACTGGGGACAATGTTAGTGCAGCATAAATCATCTCCTAAACAAGCCCTGTTTATTTGTCATGGGCTCCCATGACCTGCGCCCTGCACTCCAATCTCCCCCTGTGCTCCCTTATCCACTCATCTCTGGGTTTTTGCCTGGCTGGGTGGAGGGCAGGGTCAGCCTATGTGTTAGCAGGCTTGCTGGGCTCTTCAGAAATGCAGATAACGAGATCTGCAAAGTGCCTTGAGAGGTTTTCCCGATTATTTCCCTACCCTGAGGGAGCAGAAATTACACATAAATCCAAGCTGGCGACATCCGTGTGAGGGTCTCAAGTACCACATGCACATTGTGTCCCTGAACTTCTGCCCCAGCTGCCCTGGGTTTCTTGTGCCACAGGCTGAAGAATCCTCTTTATCCCTGCTTGGTTCCATGGCTGCACACCCTTACCTTTGTCTCTTCACCCCAGGATGATGCTTGTGATGTAGAGAGAGAATCACAGAATGGTTTGGGTTGGAAGGGACCTTAAAGATCATCTCATTCCACCCCCTGCCGTGGACAAGGACACCTTCCACTATCCCAAGTTGCTCCAAGCCCTGTCTAACATGTCCTTGGACACTTCCAGGGACGGGGTAGCCACAGGTTTTGTGAGATTTCTTCATCTCTATCCAAATCCTGCAGGTGTCATCAGGAAAATCCTCCTTTTCCCCAAAAAGCCCATTATTTTCAGCCCACCACTCCCCTGTGCACAGGTACAGTGGGTGTTTGAGTCAGTGGGATTCATCCTGGCCAAAGCTCTGCCCAAAGCTCAGGGTGAGCAGGTGCAGAACAGGAGCGCAGCCCTGAGCCTGCCTGCAGCCCTTCCTGCGCCACTGGAACCAAATCAACTCTTAATTGCGCCAAGTTTCTCAAAAAAGGGACAACTTCTAGGGCATGTGCTTAAATACAGATATATTTAACATACATCTTGAAACAATCAGGGGATAGTGAGACCTGCAAGGGCAGAGTGAGGGGTGTCCAAGGGGATGGGATTTGGGCAGCATGGGCTCTTGGTGGTGCTGGGGGAAAGGTGACCCGTCCCTTGCTCAGCCTGTCCTGTGAATGGGATACCAGGGTCAGCCACGGGTCAGCTCTGCCCTAAACTATGCAGATACCCTATAAATAGATGCAGTTTCCTGCTGGAGCCTGGTTGCTGCTGTTTCAAGCTAGATCTTGATGCTGGAGTCCTCAAGGAACGTGTAGGGTGTGCTGGAACAGGCAAGAGTGGCCCTCAGTGCTGTCCAGGCTGACCCCAGCACCAACTTTTCTCCAAGGCAGAGCCCCTGTCACCGTGCTGGGGAAGGCCAAGGCTTTCTGGGACTGAAGACAACTCATCTCCTTCTTGTTGAGATGTGATAATTCCCTGTCATTATTCGACTTGCTGCATCTCCCTGGAAGAAGTGTCCTGCTGAAAGGTCAAATGCCTGACCCATCCAAGAAAGGAAATTCCTTAATCTCCATCCATTTATTAAAGTAGCCCAAGTAAGTAGCCCAAGTAAAATATTTCTGCTTTGTTAAAGTAGAAATATTTGCCAGGTTTACTTGGCTTTGAGCAGCCTGGGATAGCAGAATGTGTCCCTGCCCATGGCATGTGGTTGGAATGAGATGGTTTTTAACGTCTCTTCCAACGCAAACTGTTCTGTGATTCTAAGATTCCACCTTGGAGCAAAGATGTTGGAATGGGAGTTCTCCTGGCAGGTCTTTGATCACCCCCAGACCCAAAAGAGCCCTGGCAGCAGTGGCACAAATCTTGCTGTGAGTCCTTCCTGCTGCTGGCCCTGGCTCTCATCTCTGCCCCATGCTGGAGGATTCCCCCTGCAGGGCTTTCAGGGAGGTCTGTGCTGTGCTCAGCTGAGGTGAGGGGGAGATGATTCTCCTCAGACTCAATCTCACAGTCCATCTGGCAGCCAAAAACATCCTGCCCCCCTTTACCTGACATTTTTTCCCACTGGCACTGTGCAGTGGGATTTCCACCAGTGAAAAAAGGGAGACCTCAGGCTTGAGAGGTCCTCTGGTCTCCAGCAGTCCTTGGCCAAGCCTCTCATAGAATGGATTGGGTTGGAAGGGACCTTAAAGATCATCCAGTCCCACGCCCTACCGTGGGCAGGGACACCTTCCACTGTCCCAGGTTGCCCCAAGCCCCATCCAACCTGGCCTTGGACACTTCCAGAGGAGCGTTATAAGTGTATAAACAAAATATCCCCAGCATAACTCATACAGGAGCCCCTGAATTGGAGTTCTGGAAGCCAAGGCACTCCTCAGGTGTCGCTCTTTGCTGCAGCTGAGACTGGGTTAAACTCAGCTCAAACTGCCTGGTTTTCACAAAGCAATTCATAGACTTAAATTTGAGGACTGGTGCCTCTGACCTCAGAACCCTGGGGAATTTGTGCTCCTGTTTTGATTGGGGCTTGGGGTTTCAAGGAATGAGTGTTACTGCACCCAGACCTCATAGAAATCACTGGAGCCATTTTTAGGCTATGAATGGCTCTTAAAGAGGAGCTTTAAGATACTGAACTGCCCCTTTGCTGCCCAGCTGTGCCTCTAACCCATCATTTTCTATATCCAGACACACAAACACAGCTCTTTGTCCCCTCGAGATGAAGTCTGGCTTTCCCTGAGCAGCCAGGGCTCGGCGTTTTTCTCCCTCTGACCTGTAAATCCATGAGCTCTGTGCCTGAGGAGGCCCCTAAAGGTGACCTGAAGACCCTTTGCCTTCTCCCAGCTCCTGGCACAGCTTCCACGCTGTTCAAGTTGGGTTTAAGACCCCTCAGACAGCACAGACTCTCCCTAGACCTCTTTCCCTGAAGGTGGCCACTCTTAAATCACCCCATTCATTCAAAGCCATCCTTGATGTCCCCCAAGGTCCCCATCCATCCCTTATTACCCCCCTCCCTCCTCAATCTGCTCAACTCTGAGCAAAACCACTGAAAAAGAAAGCGTGTTCCCAGCTCCAACCCACAGGGAAAAGGTCTGGGGAGCTAATTATAAACTCCTGCATCAGAGCCATCAATAATTCAGGGAGCTCTGAAACAGAGCTGGAGACGAGTGGCAGGACAGGGCTCGTTCAGTGCCTAAAGCACCCAGGGTCAGGGTGGCCAAATCACAGGAGAAGAGGGATGCAGCTCTGTCACCTCTGCATTTCCAGGGCCAGACACCAAATTCAGGCTCCCCATCCTTCCTCCTGCTTCACTGACAAGTGAAGGTGGCAGGATCCTGCCTCTCTTTGGGTTTCAAGCCACCAAGCTCCAGGTTTCCTCCCAGAAAAGATGCAAGTCCCATTCACCACCTCTTCCCACACTCAGCTCTGCGTTTTTCTCTGCCCTAGGTAAGATTTTGAATTTGTTAGAACAGGATTTTATTCATCAGGTTGGGGTTGGAGTATCCATATAGCCAGAAAAGCTTCTTCTCTCTTCCTATCCTTGAGACATTGGGTTGGGGCTGCCACATCTTCCTGAGCATCCCTTAAATTCAGAGGGAAGAAAAACTAGAAGGAAAAGCCCTGAAGCTGAAGTGAACACAACAGGACAGGGCAAGTATTTTACTAAATTGTGAGTTCAACCTATCCTTGGATGCATTTCCCATCAGCTGAGCTTCTGGGTGGACTCAGCAAAACAGAGGGATTGCATTTGTTGAGGCAGATGAAAATGGGATGTAGGTTCCTCATGCCGCGGGAGAGGGGACAAAGGGACATCCCAGCCACAGCACAGAGCACTCTGTGCAGTTAAAATTCCAGGCAAAACTCACACAGGGCTTAAAATTATTGTCCTGAGGACCCTGGGATGTGTCTCCATCCTGATTTAACCACTCTGCCAGCTACTAGGAAGAAAATTAACTCTACCCCAGCCAAAACAGCTGGAATCAAGGATTTTAGGTTTTTTTTTCCAAGCTGTGATTTTACGAAACAAGGACAGTCTCCAAAAAATAGGGCCCTGGTGTGCTCTGAACCCCCTCGAATGTGGCTGAGACCAGCTCCAAAGGGGTGGTTGTGTAATTTGGGGTGTCCCTGCAGCGGCGAGAGCCGCTCCCTGCAGCTATCACAGCTCTCAGCTGAGGCTCTGGCTCCCTCTCCTGACTCCTTTCACTGGTCCACCATCCTCTAAAAGCTGGTGGGGAAGGCACTGGGACTGTTTTTCACCCAACAGATCCAGCCCAGGGGCATGAACAAAACCTCTGAGTGGCTCAAGTGTCCCCAAAATCCAATTGTGGAGATGGTTCACCCACTAAAGTTTCTGAAGGAATAACGGGGTGCAATGTGCTTCAAAAGTTCTTCCAAAAAGCCTTTAAACATGTTGGACCAAATCAAAACACCACCAGCACCTTGCCAAGCATGGCCTTGCATATTTGGGACACATCCCCCAGGCCTGAAGTGACTGTCTCCCGTGTCCATCTCGTCCCAGTGCATCTGTGCCTTCACATGGGACAGACCCTTTTGCTTCTCCAAGCCCTGGTGTCCATCCCATATCCTGGAGTGGATTTCACCGCCTCCTAACTCCACCAAAATCCGTGCCAGGCCACCTGCAGCTCATCCTTGGGATTTCTGTGCTGAGGAAGGTGGAACCAGGAGAGCAGCATCAGCGTGAGACAGAGCAGGGGACATCCCTGAGCCAAGTCTGGGGTCCAGGGAAGGGACCCTGTAGGATATTTAGGAGGGGGACCATGCATCATGGGGATAAACTCATTTAAAGAGGAATGGGTAGCTCCAAGAGCAAGGAAATCCTTCTGGAAAACAAAAATTTATCTTGCAAGGCAGTGCTTGGTCCCTTCCTGACCAGGCTTGTCCCCTCTGGGAGTGACAACAACAATACAGGGCTCAGTCCTCCCCTTGTCCTTGTCCTGGATGTCCTCTGTCCCCCAGTCCTGCTCCTCTGATGGGCTCCAGATTACACCAGCAGATGGCAAGACGAGCCCACATTTTGGGGTAAAAGTAGCCACGAGTGGGAGAGACCCGGAAGCCACCTGTGCCAGGGTGGGGCTTCTCTTGTGTCTGATATGGGGCTCAGCTCACCCCAGGGCATCTCTCTCGCTCCTTCCAGCTGCTCCTGCCTCAAATTTTCCATATATTTGACATTTTTTGTTTCTCCTCCTCTCGGTAAAGTCAATCCTGGGATGCCACGATTGCTAGGGAAAGGCTGATGGGCAAATGGAATGACACTCGGGCATGTAATGCTTCATTTCCTTGGGGAGAAGGCTGTGAAATACCTATAGCATGGGAGACTAGGGGAGAAAAAGGGGGAATGGCCAGGTTTCAAGACCTTTAGGGAAAAAAAATTGAAAAGCAATGCTGGTCCCCTGTATCCTGTCCCAGCAGAACACCTGGTTGTGGACCCTGCCTGAATTTGACCATCTTGGGAAAGACTTGGTTCCCTTCCCACCATTTTCCATTCCCACTACTGGGAATTTACTGAGATTTATTTCAAGAAGTTCTTTCCTCTCTCTCTCTTCCTGTCTTCCATCCCTGACTCCCGCTAATTCTGATTCTGTGATTCTGTGA
>VYZR01127049.1:0-15582 GCA_013400675.1 Oxylabes madagascariensis
AAACTGAAGAGGAAGTGAGGGAGATTGACAAAGCTATGTACCATGACTGGCGTGTGGTGCCCAAACACGAGGAGGAGGCCTTCAAGAAATTCACCCCAGTACCTGAGGAGACTGTTCGGTTCCTGCCATACCCACCACTGCTCCGAGCCATGATCCTTGCACAGTGGCAGAAGGAGGGAAAACCAATCATGGAAGAGCCAGTTATTGATCTGGAGAAGGTGCTGGCCTCTCCCCAAGAGCGGGCAAAGAAAAAAGCTACAGGGACGCCGGTATAAAGACTGGTTCTGTGTCCTGAGCATCCCACGTGCTCTCACTGCCTGTTAGAAGCCCAGTGCACAAGGGGTCTTACAGAGCCCCTCTGTGCCCATTGTGGTAGGACGTTTCCAGCTTTCTTCTCAGCCCTATATAGTCACCTCATCTGAAAGGGAAGATGCAGATATACTCAGACTCTTTTTGGTTTCAGTCAGCAGAGGAGTCTTCTTGGTTCCCTGGATAGTCTCTAAATACACAGTTCCAGTCAGACAGCTGCAGTTCTTTGGAGCATAAAATTTTTTACATAACTTGGGTCCTGCATGAATCACAGAAAAATGACTCTGAATATGACAATATTTCACAGAGCTGTGAAAAAATGTATCTGCAAATGGAAATAAATGTTTTCTTAATTCTGCAGCACAGTTCTAAGAAAACTCATTAATTTTTTTCAATGCCTGGAGATCATCATGACAGCCAAATGCAGAGCCATTAGCTCAGGCACAGCATCTGGTTCTCTAAACACTGCAGAATGTTCTTGGCATGTGAAGGCAGTGAACAAGAACATCAGTACTAAGATAATCCGAAGATATCTATCTCTTACTCCCAAAAATGGCTGTCAAGAGATAGGAGAAATTATTTTAGTTCTGGTGATGCAAAGGAGGTGGGATTGGCTCCTACTATTTGAAGCCAATTGTAAATGACCCCTGTTCCAGGGAAGCATGTTGTGAACATTAAAACATGCAGCTCCTGAGCACAGTTTCTGGTATTTCATCTTCTCTTGCAGTGGCTGTGGATGCTGCTGCTGTGTCAAAGGCCGTTGGAGAGTCTGGTCTTGGTGCTGGTAGAGGGAGCACCAGAACTGTTCAGCTGTATAAATCAATTCCCTGTAGAGGTAACTGTTTAGTTCCTGTGTCTGCAGGTACTCAGGAGGTGGTGTTCCGTTTACTGCAGCATCCTGAAATCACAAATAGCCTGAAGGGATTTAGTGAGGGAGAACACAAACTGGACTCTGCTCCACCCAGTGTGTGTGGCCTGGATGAGGCTGGGAACATGTGGCCCCAGCCAGCAGGAAATGTCTGTCATAAGGCAGGAGCACACGGATTGATATTGGGTACCTGTATTTCCATAGGGTTCCTCACCAGAGGCTCCTGAAGGATTAAGATGCTATGGGATATGAAGGCTTTTCTTGTGAGTTAAAAGCTGGTCCTGTGACAAGGAGCAGAGACTGTGAAGAACTGAGCCTGCCTTGTTGTGGCAGGAGCACTGCAGAGCATGTGCCAGATCTAGTTCTCCGGCTTCAGAAGGAATGGGAGAATCCAGGAGAGGGAGACTCAGTAGAGTTAAAGGCACAGTTTGAGGCTGTGAGCCTTCCCATGGCAGTTGCTGTGGCTGGAAGGTAGTTTGTCTGATTCCCATAGTCTCCACTGCTGGGCTGAGCAGAGCTGATGTCTTCCTGTCCATGACTGAGGTACTACTGAACACAAACCAAGAACAAGGGAGATGGGAGGGAGGTATAGTTGTGAGTCAGATGGAATGAGTAGAACAGTCTAGTCCTCTGTCCTGCATAGCCAGGATCTGAATGTAGCACCAGCAGAGGAAGTGTCTCCCTGAGGGGGCACACAGAATCTGACCACAGTGGGCAGACTCAAGTGCTGGTTGAAGCAGCCCCAGAAAGGCAAGAAATGACCCATGACCAAAGTATACCAGGGAGCTAAGCCAGCAGCAAAAGAAGATGGAGCTGATAAGGCATAGACTCGTGCAGCAGCTTGGATGAGGCAGGAGCTCTGAAGACGATGTAGTCAAAATCCAGCCCCCCAGGTCCAAGGAATCTATCCAGGAGCGGCTGGGGACAGACACGTTGAAGACCCCAGGTTCTGCTTCAGTGAGGCTCCTGGGCCACAGGTGGGAAGGGCCCCTGTACAGGTGGGGGTCTAAGTGGCACTGATCAGGACATTTAGGACCTGCTGGTGAGCTCAGGGTCATAACACCTGGGGGAATGGGTGTCTTCTCACAGAGCCCTGGGCAGCTTGGGAGCCTTACCCTGATAGTGAAGGGATGGGAACATCTGGGAAGCTGCACAGCCTGTTTGCCATGTGTTGGATTCCATGCCCAGAACATGATGTGAGATCTGATGGGCCTCCCAAACTTGTACTTGCCTCACAGATAGTTTATCAACATGAAGGGATTGTTTGAAGGGTGTTAGCAGTGACCTGCTTCCTCAGCTGCCAGACATGGCTGTACTTCACCCAGGGGCCTGCTCAAACGGCTCCTGTCCGTTTCGAAGGGTGCAGCCCCAGGGATTTTGGATGGATCACAGCATGTGTTTCCAAACCTCGTTGTTGAGATGCCTCCATTAACTGCAGAGGCATTGCCGATTGTACTACTCCCTGGCCTGTGCCACGCTACAGTGCTTGTGTTGGTCATGGAGGTGACTTGCCTCGGGGCTCCCTGCTCGGGGCAGAAGATCCTGGAGCTCCTCTCCAGTCTTAAGGACATAGTTCCCTTGTACACTGCCGTGTCTAGCCCTTGAATCAATGCAGTTCTACAAAATAACTATGAAGGTGTCCAAATGCTGCTGGGACTCCCTGCAGTCGAATGATGTTGGTATCACCAATGCCTACGGGACTAAGTGCCACCGTATGACTGACCTGATGTGTTATCCCTGGCAGTTCACCTGAAAGGGCCACCCTGACTAGAGCTGCAGCAAGCCAGCAGGTGAACGCTTCTCTGCTGCAGCTTGTATTTCTGAAGTTGTGCCACCTTGTATTTCCATCTTTTATTTCTGCCACTGGTACAAGCTACAGATTGCACTGTTGCTTGCTGGACCAGCCCCTTCTGCTCCGATCTTGTGAGCCATCCACATTTCATTTCTTGCCACTGAACTGCTCAACAGGCAACCCTTGAACTGCATTCCCACCCTTGCAAGTCTCTTGTTAAAGACTGAGCAGCAATCCCAGTGCCTTCATAGGAACACAACAAACTGCCCAAGCTGATGTTAACGTGTTTATTACATACAGAACAGATACAGTTTATTGTTGATAGCATAGGGGACAAAGCATGGAAACGTATTCGTACAGCAGGCTCTTTACAGAATGCCATCTTCAGACCAAACAGCGGAGTTTACAGGCCTTAAGACACTTTTAAAAATCATTTTGTAACATACAAGATACTTTACATACATCACAGTGGAGATATGACAGAGAAGCATACTGAAGCCAGTCAGTTCTCACCTTGATGCCCAGCAGCCACCCAAGGCCACAGGAACTATCAGCAGAGGCTGAGTCTCCCCTCTGCAGCTGCCCCTCTGGGCCATGTGCTTCTCTTGGAGGAAAACATGGCATTGAGCTGGAAAAGAACCTGATGGGAGATTTCCTCGTGTTGTTAGGGCCCAGTGGGTGACAGAAGACCAAGTGCTGTCCCTTCAACTGCTCAAACCGGATACAGAACAGTCAGTGGTACAAATGTTGCAATTCTGACTTTCTGACGAAAGAGTTGACAGAGCTAAGGAACTGAACCCTACCAGGGCTGTTTTTTCCCTTCAACTAGCCTGAATTCTGAAATTTGCTGGGCGCTAACTGATGAACTATGACATGACAGTGGAGTCTGTGCTCTGAGTGTTATATTGTTAACTTCAATGCACTCTGTGTTGGGATCCAAAGAAGTCTTCCTAGCAGAAAGCATATGGTGAAAGTGAATGAGAAGCCTGGCACCGTCAGCAGGGCCCCAGCGAAATGTCCCTGGTGAAAGGTCCCCCAACATGCAGGTGGTGGCTCCAAGTATCCCTTAACCTTGTATCTGTCACAGAGCCCAGTATGCGGATGCCCTCTGGCTGGATTCCTGCCTTGGGGAGGAGTGGTGTGGTGGGTGCACATCACCAGCACTGCTCACACATAGCATGGGCACCACTTGGCTGGCTGAGGCCCCTGTTCACCAGAGATGTCTCTTGCCTTCTTGCAGGGAAAATGTATGCCTCAATCCTTCCTGAAGTGTGGATACAAAAATTGTTTCAGTGCTGCTGTTAGGAGAGATGCCACATGTTACAGCATCCCCTGGGAATATGGCATCCCTGCAGCACACCAGGACTGGCAAGCAAGCACAGAACACAGCGGGGAGCTTCCCAGGAGATGGAGGCTTGCCCAGCTGTCCCCATACTGTCACAAGGACATCTCTGTGAACCCTGGAGTGCTGTACAGGTCAGGGAAAAAACAAAGATGACCACCAGGAGCTTCCAAATTCATCACTAACAAATGCAACTTGCCCTAGTCCTGCACACCCAAGAATATTCAAGGGACACAGAATTTGTCCTTGTGGGACAGTGTCAGAAAGGGAGAACACACCATTGCTTCTACACTTCCATATTTTGCATTGTGAGCTCAAAACCACTCTCCCTGGCCCCATTTTTTTCTGCTGCTTTTGTAAGCAGGATGTACATCTGCAGTCACTGCTTAGACAGAAAAGGCTTTCACCACTTTTCTTGGGAGCTGTCAATTTTTTCCAGGAGTCACAAATTTCCAGCTTTTCAAACTACTTACTAGCATAGTCAGTGCTTGTCATGTTAGTTAAAAGATGTCAGGAATCTAGCCTCAATTCCCTTTTCTGTGTGACACAGGTGAGACATAGCCTTGACTGCACTTGTCCAGTCTTTCCTAACCAACTGCCAAGTCTCTGTTTCCCAAGTCTTTGTGAAGAGAGATCTCCTTTCAGCAGGTCCTAAAAAAGAGACAGCCTTGAGATGAGACAATCTCAATGTGTTAATGCAGAACTCAGAGCAGATCAACACCATCTGCCCTCACCTGTCTTTTAAAAGCCATCAAATGCAATGCAGAGATAACCACCATGTGAACCTTTCGGAATGAACTCAGGAATTCTTTATGGGATTTCTGGAAGGGAGAGTTAAAAGTGTTGCCTTTTCTGGTCTTAAAAAAGCAACGTTCCAGTACCCTTTTGCTACTATGGCTGTTTGGCCTTGACAATCAAAGATCCATCTCCCATCTGAGCCCACCAAACAATTCTCTTGGAACACACACAGGCAGGCACCCAGCACATGACTGCTGAGGCAGCAGCAGAGGAAGGGACTCTCCCCCTGCAAAGATGGATGATGCAATCCCCGCATCCCCACAAGGGTGCTGCTGCCTTCTCCAGCCCCACAGCTGAAGTGCTGCTGAAACCATGATGCTTTTTGGAGGGTTCTTTGGACTCTTGATTGCTCTAAGTCCAGAAGATGTTATTCTGTGCTTAAGGTGAATAAGGGTAAGATGAAGAGTCTACTGGTAAACTAGAAGGATATCTGGTGGGATGCTGCAGAAGTGATTCACCATCACTGCTTTGGCAGGGTATGCCTGGGGGGACACTTCTTTCTCATGCAGGTGGGAGTGAGGCAACCTGCCCAAGAACCTGAGCCATCCCCTTCCAGCTGCCCCTCCTGACACTGGGCAAAGGTTTTCCATAGTCCTGGCTCCAAGTTCACTTCATGGTATACTGCCATTTCTCTCCTTTTAGATGCCAGCTCCAGAGCAGAACAAGAACCTAACCACGCCAAAAGCATACGGGCCCAAGATGAAAGCTGCGAGTTCAGAGGTTCAAGGGGGTCACAGTCCAAGGCAGGAACCGTTGCAGTTGTCCAAGGTCAGTTTCCAGCAGGAGTTATAATGCAGGCATTCTGTATGTACATCGTGGCATTCGGGCGGGAGGAGGGACACTTACATTGTGGCAAAAGAGGAATTCTCACTCAGGGATGTATGATACCTGCCACACAATAATGTGGCTCCGTTCAGCCTTGGAAAGTACGGGCTTCACCTGGGTGGCATCTCCTGCATTCTCTTCTGTCTCATCATCTTCCCCATCCCCTGAAGAGAAAACAGAGAATAAAAATAGCAGGAAAGAAAATGCCATAATGCATTGCTCTGGAATACTCCAAAGAGGCCAATACCCTTTTCAGAGTCCCAGCAGTCTGATAACAGACACTCTGAGCTGAGATCTTTCTCTGTGCCTGGAGAACATGTACAACAACCCCATTCTTTTCTGAAGCTGGACTGCATGGATGGGACAAACTAGCTCCAGCAGCAGCAAAAACCACCCTTCCTTTCAGGGAAGCCAATTTTTACACGCAGCGCACCCTCAGCAGCATGGATGATCGTAGTGGAGCAGCAATGTTTGGAGCCAGTGGCACAGATGAATTTGTTCTTTCCAAAGCCATTCATACTGATGCTATTTTATGATAGTTTTCATATATTTGTAGCTTTGTAGGTTTCTAATGCATGGCTGTAGCTCCAAGTACTTTTCCTACCCTTTTCCCCTACATTTTAGAACAGTAAGCTAACCTTCTAATTCATTTCCTGAAATATTGTTTAGTCTTGCCTCTTTAGTCAACTAAGGACATAGTGCTTTTTAACGTGTATCACAGACATAATAAATGTGGGGCAAAGCTCTTGGACCAAGTCCAGTGGGGCAGAACTCAGGGAAAATTACCTAACCAACTGCTCTTCTAATTCGACAATATTTGTTAAATATGCTAATTTGTTTAACTGACAAAAGTGTAGAAGTCCTGTATCATGTGTATAGATTGCACCTGGAGGCCTCCAGTTAAAGACCTGCTTTTTTATATTACTTCCTATATTAATATCGTCTTGAAAGTGTGTTGTTTTATTCTCGATTTTGCAGGCATCAGTACAGTCGTGTGGCACTGCAGCTACAGGGCACAGGTTGACAGCCTTGTGCTGTGCAAGGAAAATCCTTATTTGCTCTCACACCCAGATGCAGGAGAAACAGTATAGGGCTTTTCTCCTTTGGCTCCGCACAACAGTGAAGCCTCGCTCCATGACTACAGCTATGCACCCACTACCTTTCCAGATGCCTCCCACCAAGGGCACTTACCAATCCGGAAATCGATGTACCCTTCTCCTCCACTCAGCACCAGGACGTTCTTTAGCTTCTGACCCTCAGTCTCAGTGGCTGCTGTGCTGGGGTTCTCCGAAGGGCTGTCCAACACACTGCCATTCAGGGTCGCAAGGACATTGCCTAGGAGAGGACAGAGGTGCTGTCGGTGCTTCTGCTCAGCCCCCACACAGTTCACATGCCCACAAACACATTGCACAGACCAATTCTTCCTGCTAGTCAAATCTGGCAGTCACTCCAGTTTAAACACAGATGTGCGAACCACAGGAAGTGCCAGCAATGGCCTGGACTCTAGTCTGCTGCAGACCAGCTCCAGCCCCTGCTACAAAAGGGATGGAGGGACAAGCCCCTACTGAGGGAGGGCTGTGCACGTTCTTACCAGGCACAGAGACGAAGAACTTGACAGCATCACGGTGGCCGTGGAAGCATAGCTGTGCCTGAGCCATGGAGCAGTAGGGAATGAAGCTGCTGGCCGTTTTGTCACTGCTGTCATCACCATACACATGGATGACCCCACCGGAGCGACTGCCCTCTCCAGAGGTTGGTGAAGTCTTGTTGGCTGGAGACAGGGAGCAGGAACACCATCAGTGCTAGTTTTGAGTCCCCTTCACAGAAGGGACTCAATCAAAGAGGAAAACTCATGAGCTGTGAAAGAAAACCTTTAAAGGTGCAGGTCTCTTTAAAGGTCTTTTATGAATGATGTGATGGAGGAGACAACACCAGATTACACAGTCCCTCTCTTTTAGGCTGGGGCAAGCTAGACTGGTGTCACCAGCAGTGATCCTGTCCAGCCTCCGGAAATAACGTGCTGTCCTAGGATCAACCTTGGTCTTTTGTAGCTGGCAGAGTACCCAAAAAGTCCACTGTCCCCAGAAGGCNAACAGACACTCTGAGCTGAGATCTTTCTCTGTGCCTGGAGAACATGTACAACAACCCCATTCTTTTCTGAAGCTGGACTGCATGGATGGGACAAACTAGCTCCAGCAGCAGCAAAAACCACCCTTCCTTTCAGGGAAGCCAATTTTTACACGCAGCGCACCCTCAGCAGCATGGATGATCGTAGTGGAGCAGCAATGTTTGGAGCCAGTGGCACAGATGAATTTGTTCTTTCCAAAGCCATTCATACTGATGCTATTTTATGATAGTTTTCATATATTTGTAGCTTTGTAGGTTTCTAATGCATNCCATTCATACTGATGCTATTTTATGATAGTTTTCATATATTTGTAGCTTTGTAGGTTTCTAATGCATGGCTGTAGCTCCAAGTACTTTTCCTACCCTTTTCCCCTACATTTTAGAACAGTAAGCTAACCTTCTAATTCATTTCCTGAAATATTGTTTAGTCTTGCCTCTTTAGTCAACTAAGGACATAGTGCTTTTTAACGTGTATCACAGACATAATAAATGTGGGGCAAAGCTCTTGGACCAAGTCCAGTGGGGCAGAACTCAGGGAAAATTACCTAACCAACTGCTCTTCTAATTCGACAATATTTGTTAAATATGCTAATTTGTTTAACTGACAAAAGTGTAGAAGTCCTGTATCATGTGTATAGATTGCACCTGGAGGCCTCCAGTTAAAGACCTGCTTTTTTATATTACTTCCTATATTAATATCGTCTTGAAAGTGTGTTGTTTTATTCTCGATTTTGCAGGCATCAGTACAGTCGTGTGGCACTGCAGCTACAGGGCACAGGTTGACAGCCTTGTGCTGTGCAAGGAAAATCCTTATTTGCTCTCACACCCAGATGCAGGAGAAACAGTATAGGGCTTTTCTCCTTTGGCTCCGCACAACAGTGAAGCCTCGCTCCATGACTACAGCTATGCACCCACTACCTTTCCAGATGCCTCCCACCAAGGGCACTTACCAATCCGGAAATCGATGTACCCTTCTCCTCCACTCAGCACCAGGACGTTCTTTAGCTTCTGACCCTCAGTCTCAGTGGCTGCTGTGCTGGGGTTCTCCGAAGGGCTGTCCAACACACTGCCATTCAGGGTCGCAAGGACATTGCCTAGGAGAGGACAGAGGTGCTGTCGGTGCTTCTGCTCAGCCCCCACACAGTTCACATGCCCACAAACACATTGCACAGACCAATTCTTCCTGCTAGTCAAATCTGGCAGTCACTCCAGTTTAAACACAGATGTGCGAACCACAGGAAGTGCCAGCAATGGCCTGGACTCTAGTCTGCTGCAGACCAGCTCCAGCCCCTGCTACAAAAGGGATGGAGGGACAAGCCCCTACTGAGGGAGGGCTGTGCACGTTCTTACCAGGCACAGAGACGAAGAACTTGACAGCATCACGGTGGCCGTGGAAGCATAGCTGTGCCTGAGCCATGGAGCAGTAGGGAATGAAGCTGCTGGCCGTTTTGTCACTGCTGTCATCACCATACACATGGATGACCCCACCGGAGCGACTGCCCTCTCCAGAGGTTGGTGAAGTCTTGTTGGCTGGAGACAGGGAGCAGGAACACCATCAGTGCTAGTTTTGAGTCCCCTTCACAGAAGGGACTCAATCAAAGAGGAAAACTCATGAGCTGTGAAAGAAAACCTTTAAAGGTGCAGGTCTCTTTAAAGGTCTTTTATGAATGATGTGATGGAGGAGACAACACCAGATTACACAGTCCCTCTCTTTTAGGCTGGGGCAAGCTAGACTGGTGTCACCAGCAGTGATCCTGTCCAGCCTCCGGAAATAACGTGCTGTCCTAGGATCAACCTTGGTCTTTTGTAGCTGGCAGAGTACCCAAAAAGTCCACTGTCCCCAGAAGGCACCTGGAGGAGAGTTACTGCTCTGCATTAGTGATGTTGCTCAAATTCCATGTCCTTTGCTCATGTCCACTCATGAGCACACATGCTGCTGAAAGTAGTCTCTGGGTCTGGTGAAGCCTCTCAGCCCACTCAGAGCCATCACAGAAGTGGAGTGAGATCCTTCCTCATTTTTTGATTTAACCATGACACTAGATTGTCAGCTACTCCAGCAATGAACATCTTTCAGATGCTCATCATCCACAGCTTCCAAGGAGGGCTCAAGGGCCTGTATCCTTCATGACCAGGCTCCGAGAATGTGACAGTTTCCACTCACCAAGCAACAGAGACCAGTGCTCTGAGCTCAGGGTGGGAGATGCTTTCCTTCTGCAGGTACCCACATCAGTACAACAGGAACAATATTAAACCAGGTAGCTTTCACTTTTCTGTGAGAGAGGTTGATTGCTTCATTAATTATCTGTAGTTCTGTGTTGTAACTTGGGGTGCATTTCAGTTACGACTTGGACAAAAGAGACTTTTCCCTATCAGGCTCAAGCCAGGACAGTGGGACAAGTACAAATACTTAGATAGAAGAATGAGAGTCAGTGTGTGTACAGTATCTGGCTTTTTACTGCAACTAATATCAGATGCTTTAAAAGGAGGAGACACGTGTTGATAATTTGTCTGGACAGCCACATAAATGTCTTTTAATGAGAAAAAAGCTCCTCTAATTTCTGACCCTGGAAAGGCATAAATTTGAGCTCAGAACCTGTCTTAACTGGCACAAACCTAAACAATTCTTCATGCTTATCAAGTCCCCTTGGGTTCAGCATCTTGTTTGATGACTTACAACTGGCAGGTGCCAAAGCACAGCCTGCCATTGGCCTGCAACTGATGAAAGCAACATCCTTGGAAAACAAAGGATGACCAAGGGAGACCTTGAAAGAACATTCTACTCCTGCTTCTGACTGAATGAACCTTTCCAGTCCCCATCTTGAACTGGTCTACCACAGTAAGGAAACCACTGCTGAAGAATAATTATTCTTAATACAAAAAACCAGAAGGATCAGCAATGAGATGGAAAAAATTGTTTATAGCCGTGGGAAATGAGGATATTTACATGACTGTCTCTGGTTGCTTTTCTCTAATGCAACTTAAAACAAAAGAGTGATGAGGAAAAATGGATGGAGAAAGGTTGAATGGCAGAATGGAGGGGTGGGAGAATGACGACATAGGGAGATGGGTGCAAAAGGAATGACAGCTGTGGAGGGGAGGCAGTGGACTTACCCCGGAGCCCAAGGAGTTGGCCGCGGTGGAGGACTACAGCTAGGCACAGGAAGGGAGTGGGAATGAACACAGAGGGGCACGGGAAGTGACGGGCAGGATGGGAGAGAAGAAAAAGTTTATTACTGGGAGATAAACTGGGGGCAACAGAAATAGTAAAAAACCTAGAGAAACCACCACAGAAATTCCTATGAGTTCATACTAACACTGTTCTTACTCACTTTGCTCTTACCATACAGGGACAGATGTGGTATCTGAGGTGGGAGAGGGACCATGTCACAAGGATCCACTGCTACATTTTTAGTGAGATTTTCTTGCTTACCACATTTTTTTACAGGAACACACAAAGATAAAACAATTGGCTTACAGCAGGGAGAAAGTTTAACTCAGAACAAGGACAGCAACCTTAAGACAGAATGGGCTTCAGAAAGGAACTCAGAAACAAGACCAAAGCTGCAATGCATGAACAGGACAGTGTCACTGCCCTCCTGGTGTCAACCCCAGACACATCCAGCTTCACTGCCCTCAGAGGAGGCCATCCCAAGCCTGACTTCCAGGAGGATTACAAAAGGTTTGCTTTTTTTACACAAGAGGTATTTGTTTCTCAGCTTTCCTGTGAGCATTGGTGAGAAAACACATTTGGCTGCCTTCTGTTGAAAGCAACTGCAATCAGCCTCAAATCCTATTTCCCCAGGGTGATCTGGATAAGACCTTCAAAATAAGATGCTGACAGGCAGGTACAGAACAGGACTAGTAAGAGCTTCAACTGAACTTCCAGCTCCAGAGATTCACCTATTTACTCTTACTGCTGAGTCCCCTCACCAGGTTGGATTTGGTGTATGATACCTATTTCTACTTGACTGATAAAGCTGAGCCCTAATCTGAGTAAATGGAGCTTTTCTAAGCTTACTTTCTGGAAAATACTGCTATGGAGGCATTTAGATGACTAGGCCAAAATGGAATTTCCAGGGAGATCTCTGTGGTGACTTCTCATCCCATGGCCTCCTTCTGGAGACTTACTACAATTCCCAAAGCTTTGTTTCTCCTGTTTCACAGTAGCTACAGAATCAGTTCACATCACTCTGTTCTGTCAAGGTCCAGGGCTGCTCATCATACTCTGGGCTCTTCTCCCTGAACATGGCTATGATTAAAGGGTGTCAAATGTTAGGAAAGCATCAGACTGCCTGAACCACCTGTCATGCTGTGCAAATAACACCTAAAAGCTTCTTTTTTTAGGAAGGATGCATGAGTACTTTCAATAAATGTCACTTACTCTCAGTCAGGGGAATGGAGATGACAACACCGTTCCCGGTGCCCACCCAAAGGCGGTTGCCAGCGATGAGCAGGGCTGTAATCCGCACAAAGGAGAAGCCCAGCTTTCCAGTGCCTAGGAAGCATGAATTAGAGTTGGAGAGATAGTGATGACTTTGGGCAAGGTCTGCTTTGGGCAAATTCTGTCTTGAGCTCAGTAAGCAACACCCTCACCCAGCATCTTGCTGACGTAAGGCTCAATGTCGACATCCTGCAGATGTTGATGGCTGTGGGCATGGTAGAGCCTCAGGGTGGAGTCCAGACGGATGGAAACCCACACTCCATCTCCAATCCATGCTAGCTGTCGCACCTGGCTCTCCCGACGAGGATGGGCATCAAAGGATTTCTGAAATAGGTGAACCAACATGAGTTCACAGAAGTTTTGCCATTATCTATACTCCACATATACATATACTCCATTTTCAACTGAGATCACTTGTCTGGGTTCCAGAGATCTTGGAGAAGGTGTGTTAGTGCCAGCTGATCCCAGCAGTTCACTACTGTACACAAAAAAAGTCCTTTGCTTGAGCAGCTGTATGGCAGCTTTGCAGAGCTGATGGTCTTTTCAGACCACTTCAGGAGCAAGAACATTTAGATGCCAAAAGCTTTCAATGTACTTGACAGAAAAGGAAAACACACAACTCCAAGATAAATTCTAAAGATCAAGCTGCTTTGGCTCACTAACGTGAACTTCAGATCCATCACTTCTCTCCTTGATTAGAATTATTTCAAGCACTCTCAGATTTGTACCAACACCACTGTTCTGATTTTCACCCAAAAGGCTCTAAACATTGTTTTTTCTTTAGTGGGATCCCGGGGATTTACTAACTGTACTGTTCCTTTGTGCTATAATGCCTACAGATAGAGAAGCCTCAGATTATACGTGAAGAGTCACTGTAAAACAAACACCTGTGTTTGGACAGTATATGGTCTCACAGACTCCCTAGTAAAGGCGAAGAAAATTGTCAGTTTAGACTTACTGATAGAATTATGCTCTGCAAAGGGAAGAAGAAACAAATATCCCCTGGCAGATTAGATCATAACATGACCCAGACTGACAGTCTTGATCCTGCAGTCAAGCAATGACAACCCAAAGGTTTTGAATTTCACACACTGCAGCAGAGAACAGCTGTAAGAATAAATACACAAGTGTGTGCATGCACAGACACGCTCTTTACCTCAATCTGCATTGTCTTCGGCTGTATAACATGGATTTTGTTCTTGTAGCCACACCAGACTCTATCATAGACCACAGCCATGCAACGGATGGAGTGGTGAGTGTGGCCAAGATCCATCAGGTGGTAATTACTGAGATCCCACTGACCATCTGAGGTGAAAAACAAGTGTAGAAAGATGCATCTCCTTCATGACATGTAAGCATACAACACAATTCTCTACCTTTCTATATATATTTGGGTATACAGGCTTAGCCGATACTCAAATGCTCAGTTTGCTTATGTCTGTGACCGTCCCATGACTCCTGCTAGGGGCACAGTCTTACACTTATGAAACATGTAATGGTAAAGTTTAGTTTGGTATCCGGCCTCTCAAATGAGGCCGATTTAAACATACTTTATTGCAATGAAGTAACAGGTTTCTCTAACAAGTACAACAAAACCATGGGAGAAGAGGGAAGACAGCTGAACAAGGCTGTGCAGAAACTTAAAAGGAAATGGGACATACAATCCTTGTGGTGAGGCTTCCTCACATCACAGACCTACAACATAATTCCCCCAAAATGTCAGATCCAGGAGAAGGAATCTGATCTCCCTTCTCTCACTCTTATTTTTAACTAACCAGGCAGATATTGTGTCCTTCACAGACAGGAAGCTTCTGTGTCATGAGCTCAAGCCTGACCATTGACACATCAAAACTGTTCCCATCAGAAATAAGATAAAGCTTCAAAGGCTGAATTAAAATTTGAATTGCACAAGCCCCAAAATCTCTATATTTCTGCTTGCTGAATGAACTGCTACTCAATGAATAACTAAGTTCTTTAGATGCCAACATTAGTCACAGTTAGCAAATTCCCATGTGCTGTCAGATGTGAACACAGCTAAGAAACTGCTCAAGCCACAGGGAAACAAAACCCACAGCAGTGAAGAGGACCAGAAATTGAATTTATTAAGCATACATCAAACAACTGCACAGCATATGTATTCCTAAAAGTTTCATGTTTACTCCATATGTGCTACACAGCACATACACACATTTTTGTTCAGAAAAGCTCAGGAAGGGCTGTTAAGAGTACACCTGAGATGGTTTAGGATAGCAATTACGTGTATAACAGCTATGTGTTTTAACTCAGCATAATATAACAATTATGTGTATAACAGCTATGTGCTGTACCACAGCAGCCAGCAACTTTTTCACCTCGGAAGAGCGTTTAATCCACTCCTACACTTTCAGCCAAATTTTGTTTTCTCTATTACATTGATTCTTACCTTCTCCCCGATGGAATATGGCTAGTGTTCCATCTGCCAGAGCAACCAGGACCCTCCCTTTCACATGCCTGAAATAACAGAATAGTAAATGCATAAAAACACCATAGAAGTGAGGTACTCAAAAACTCTTCCTGCCGTCCATACACATCATCTTTACATAGTCTCCAGAATTCCCAGTCACTTTAGCATTGCAGGAACATCCTGCAAGAGATCACACCTCTTACCTTCACTGGAGTAAGATCATCACATCTGTAAATTTTCTGTTGAGGAAATTCTTCTCCTTCACAACACAAACACCATCACTTTCAACGAATTCCCCCTCATTTACCCCTCAGTGAAATTTTGCCTTTCTCCTCCCTACTTAATTCCTCCTGATATTGCTAGTCATGTATTCACTGCATCGAGTCAGCACAGCAACTGAGCAGGAAAATGGTTTGGTATGAGGCTTTCCCATTACAAAAACCTTGGGAAACTCCTCTCACAAAACAATGCACTTAGGAAAGTAAAGCAAAAAACTGTGGCTGCCACATCCTTGGAAGTGTTCAAGGCTGGGCATGTGGCTGGGGCTTGGAGCAACCTGGTCTAGTGGAAGATATCCTTGCTCATGGCAGGGAGTTGAAACAACAGGATCTTTAAGGTCCGTTCCAAGCCAAACCAT
>VYZR01127062.1:4201-19135 GCA_013400675.1 Oxylabes madagascariensis
CCGTAAGTCCACAAAATTTGTATGCATTTCGGGAATTCATTGGTATGCTAACAAAAGTTCTTTGCTGTAGACACTTCATTGTCTTGTCACCTCTGTCCGTGTTTCATTTCTGTGCAAACACATGAATTTCTCAGAAAGTCAGAAATCCTGTACAATTCAATACATCTACCCTCAAAATTAAATACAACAAATTGTCTTTTTCATATGCTTTCTCAAAGAGCAAGAAAATAGGTAATCTTTCTTACTTAAATTTAAATGTTTCTCCTAGCTCAGAAGCATTTCCTGGTGAAATCTCAAATATTCCAGAAAAAGGGTATGGATGACCACCATAGGCAAATTCTGAAAGAGAAAGCTCAGATTTAACAAAACCAGCATGTGATGATAGTAAAAAACAGCAGAGCTCACTGACTGGAAGATGATTTCACAAGGATCTAAAGCTAGCAACCAGACATGTTATTTACATAGGGAGCAAATGAAATGAGCTGGAAATCAATCGTTTTGTCAGTTAGTACTCAGCCTAAGTAAAAACTGACAGGAAATTTCCTACATCAGTGTACAGGTTTAACTTGAGTAACTTTGCAGTAAGTACATATTGTTTTCATTGTGTAAGTGAGCATTTACAAGTTCAATTGCACATCTTTATACACATTTGTCTTTAGAATTCCACGTACATACATCTAAATTGGAGATTCAAAGTACTGCATCCTCAGAGGTCTGATGGCACTTCTATTCAGTGTACACTACAGTCCTCAGTGTGGCAGTGCGTAGTGGCCTAGTAGGTTCTTTACATTTCTTGATTTGCAAGAATTCAATTGTCACAAGTTCTTTACTACAACAAGAAAGTAAACCAGTGCATGCATCTCAAGTCTGCCCATAGTATCTGCTGGCTTAAGCACTCAGACTACATGAAAGTATTGTGGTGTGCAGCAGCTTCCGTCTGTGTCTGTAAGATAACAGAGCATGCCGCGCCCAGAGTGTAATAAAAAGCTTTAAGCATGACTTCACACTTCCTTTCCTGAAAATTCCTAACACATCACCCAAGTCTAGCACTCAGTTTTGTGGATAATCTTTTTTACAACAGGTTAATAAATAAAAGGTTTGATGTGCCTTAAAAAATGCAAGTCATTGTTCTAGCAGGGGCATGACCTGCTGCTGTATGAGAAAGCTGCTATAATCCCAACAGGAAGGGAGGCACATGTATTTGGCACAGCTCAAAAACTGGGTTTCAGGCACAGCACTATTAAGAGTCAGGTCTTTCTGGACCAGATTAAAACAAATCCAAAAAAAAATTTAACAACAAGCATTGTATTTTGTCAATTTGTTCCTCTGGTAACACTTGCAAAACCAGATCCAGTGTGACCATTGCCCTAGCTGAAACATAGTTTAAGATAACTTTGGGCAGGTTGGTCTTTGGAGTGCATGCCCTGCCTTTTGCTCCTTCCCCTCACCTCCCAACACATTCCAAAAAAAACCCCACTGCAGTAGATTTTCCTTCTTTAACTGGACTACTTTCAGCAACACCATCACCCTGCAGTGTCATGATACTTTGGGCAGAAACACCTCAGACCTGAGCCTGTGCTATGGTGTGCACAGAAACACCTTCTGGCTGCAATGCAGGTTCAAAGTGGCCTGAACAGACCAGGAGGCTGTCGCAGCCAAGCACAACCTATTTAGCAAAATTGAAAAGCATTGCTGTTATTGATCACACAGGCACCTTTTATGAACACATGCATGGGATGCCTTTGAAAGAAACTGCCTCTAAAACCAACCAACCTACCAAAATGGAACAGACTTTTTACTGAGCATCATGCACTTTTAGGTGCCTCTCTGCAACAGATTATTGTTCCTATAGTTAAAAATTAACTCCTTGCACTAAGTGCTGACAGAAAACTGAGGAAAGGATTCAACTATGCTTACACAAAGCACACATTTGCTTTACGTAGGTTTTTTAAAGTATTTCCAAACCTAAAATAAAGATTTTTATGCCTGGCTGAATAAGTTGCACACTTTTTCATAGTTGAACAGCTTTATACAAAAGAATGCAAAATGGCTACCAGATTATTCATGTCCAAGTTTTTTTCCAGAGGCAAAATAGATGAGAAAAGAGATGAACAGGTTTCAGGAGCTAGGCTCCCCTCACTACCTGAAAAATGCTTTTTAAATAACAGCATTACTGAAACAAAAAGTAAGTTATGATTTTCTTGTACATACCTCGGCCATACACCTCTATACCTGAATGAAACACTCCAATTCCAAGGGAAGAAGTATATTCATTCATCCAATACTAAAAGGAAAGAAGGAAAAAAAAAACAAACCAAAACTCTAGTTAGTTTGCAGTACAGATTTATCTTCTCAGAGCAGACTGTCCGCCACATCAAAAGCATTAAGCCCTATCACGAAGTATTAAACCCTATCACAAAGTGGAAACTGCACAACCCATTTTACGGGAACAGAATGTCACGAATAGTCCCCAACTGTATGCAGTGAATTAATTCCATTAGGTTCTATTCCAGTGTTTTAGTGCTGTCAAAGTTTGTCAGCCAAGGATCTGTACCTGGGAGAAATCCAGACCAACCTTCTATGTGTCAACAAGCTGTAGGTTGTAAAGTTTGCCATTAGGTGGAATACATTCTAGAATCAATTGCTGTAATTTTAAGGAGCACATTTTTCTCCAAAGTACATCGGAATGTAGGACTGTGAGATACACACACCAACTGTCATTAATAGTAATGACCACACCTGCTTAAGAACAGATGAGCACAAGACATACTCAGAGATGGACTGAAGTGACCTTATTATATTTTGTCTTTGAATACTTAGTTAGAGGTCACCATACAAGAGACAAAGCTCTCTCCAGGCTGCTGATGCATGGGGCTCTAAACGTGAGGTTTAAGTCCTTCGCATAGGTCTGACACTTGTTTCCAATATATCACTTGTATTGTAGCCAACAGAAAGCAGATGCATTTCAAAAGGAATCAGAAGTGAAAATTTTTTAGAAAAGGGAGATAAATAGTAAAGAAAGGGAACTTCCCTCAGTGCTTTCTCTTTTTCTTTTATGAAAGTGCAGCAGCAGCAATTGTCTATCAGAAGCTGTTACTCTCAAGACCTCAAAGATGCAGAACTCTGGAAAAGGAAAACCTCAAAGTACTTTTTCCCAGTCTACATCACCACCCTCTAAGTATCAGTCTCTAAGCATTAAAAGTTTCAAGTGACACATAATTTGAGAAGAAACCTGAAACAAAGTCTAAAAAAACCAAAAAAAGCCTCAATTGTGTCCTTAAAACTGAAACTGGCTAGCAAGAAAAACCTCAGGAAAATACAAGGAAAACATTATTTTGTCAATTACTCCAGTAACAGGATTTTTTCTTCCCAGAGCTTCTCTGTGAGCTTTTACAATGCAGACTTCAAAAAGTCAACTGGCAGGCAGGACACAGGCTGAGGCAGTACCCCCAGTAAATTAATACTGGTTTAGCAAGCAGGCAGAAAAAAAGTTATCTTCTTCACACAACCTGTTGACATAATCAGGGTTTTCTGATGCAAAGCCACTATGCAGCACAAACAATGATAAAAATGTAAAAGGGTGCAGGTGTCACACTTGAAGATGTGCTGGCTGCAGTCAGTGTGTAATTTACAGTGTCACCACAAACATTACAGCCTGTAAGCTTTTTGTCTCCCAATAAAAATGATACACTAAACCTCAGGTTGACAAGCTATTAATAAAAATGGAAACAAGTTAAATGGCAAAAAGAGCAAGTCATGCCAATAGTTACAAACAGACAAGACAGCTGTGGGAAATTTTGTCAATACGAATTAAGAGAAGGCAGATTTTGTGCCTTATATTTATTTAAAGCTCAATTGTGATCCATGGATAAATTTTGCTTAAGACTAAACTTTACCTTTAGCTTTAATTTCTGGCTTTGTCAGCATAGTGCTATGTTAGCTAGTGGGGTGTGGGTGACTACACTAAATCATCACCTTAGTCTATTTAAGGGGCTTAGCAGTTCTTTCCTACACCCTCCAGAGAAGAGCAGAGAGCAAGTCTGTATGAACACTCTACATCCAGAAATACACTGTGTTAATTTACTCTGTATAGAAAGACACGGAACAGGAAGAATACGAACAGGGCAAGAAAGGAGAAGTATGCAAAGACTACTCATCTTAGTGGGTTTGAGAGCATAAAAAATTGGATTCTGCTCACAAGGTGAAATCAAAGTCCCCAGGTACACAGAAGAACTACTGCAACATAAATGTGTTCCAGTTCTGAAGCCCTTCCTATCCCACAGTTTACCAGCTCACCATTTCAAAACAGTTTCAGGTTTATATTTATAGTCAAAACCGTAGGCACAGTCAACGTAATCACTGGAATAAAGTACACTTGCCTAATGGGAAGGTGTATCCAAATGAACCTAATCTAGAACTGAGCTAGACGGGGTCTCTGGCGCTCAAGTCTGTCCCTCTCCTGAGCACTTGGGGCCAGAAAACTCAGAACCTGGCTGCTGAATTCCAAACAACCTACATGTCACGTACCCATTGGATCTGTTAATGCCAAGCAAGGTTGTGGCTGCTCTCTGAAAACAGAACAAAACTTACACAAGATACCCCACATGCAGCGGGACAGAATAAAGCCTAGCTGGTTATTAGACAGAAGAAAAATGAGGGAAAAAAAGTATTCACGGTACTCCCCACCCACAACCCCACGAAACCAAACAAAAAGTATAGGGAGGAGAGAAAAGTGAGTCACCAAGCCTTCCCATTGATCCGCACAGAAGCGGATGAACGGGACAGAAAGCTGATCCAGCAAGGTATTCAGCACAGCCTGCTCCTATCCATCCATGTGCTCCTCCTCACTGGTGCCACCTAAACACTCAGGGCTTGCTGCACTGCACAAAGTGGGCACTGGTGGCAAATAAAACAAAAGTCAGCAGCTTTGGAAGAAGTGCCTGAAGCAAGCTGGCACTTTGCTTCATATTTCCAGTAAGAACAGAATAGGTTAATTGAAGATAAAAGAATTTCAATGAGGGAGAATTACTTTCCCCCTAGGAACAGTAATTATATCTAATTATTACTTAATCTGGATGAGCTATTGGAAGGTTGGTCCCATTTACTCATTGAACAAAATGCCTTATCTTACTGAAGGAAGAAATGCAGGACAAATGCAACAAAGAGTGCTGAATTTGGCTGCAGCTGAAAAGATTATATATAACTTAAAAAATAAGATTGTAAATTTAATTACATCTGTATAGCTCACTGGTTCAGTAACATGCCCAAACTGATCCCAAACACTACATCCTTGTTTCCATTGCACAAACTGGATTCCCTTTAGTCTTGATATGGATTTTGCCATAGTAGTATGCTGCAATCCCATACCCTAAATATTTTGCAATATGTCAGTCTTGTAAAACTGGATTTTTAATCTATCATAAGGAAAATATTAGAGAAGTATTTTTCTATGTGCACAATAAAGTCATGTCACTACAATGAAAGAAAAACACTAATCCCAGTGCTTCAAAAATATCTTCAGAGCTTTCATTTACATTAATACTTTAGCTTGTTATCACCTTATTTGACAAGAGAAAAAGTAGGATACTACTTGGGCACAAAAAACCCTAGACTCCTAAAAATAGCAGTTAGTTAAAATGAAGCTATAAAGTACTCCAGTTCTCAAAACACAATATATCAAAGCCTTCACCCTACCCTTTTAATGATCATAAAAGATGTTCAAAGGCATGAACTGTACCACATAAATACGCCCTTAAGCTTCTCTCCCTCCATAAAGTTACCACTACTTGAAAGTTGACTTTCTTCTACAACACACGCATCCCCCTCACACTCTGGCTGTATCAAAGACTATCGCTTTTTCAAGCACTAAGGACATTGGAAAGGTATGTCCTCCAAAAACAACCAGCTCAGTCCTACAAGGAGTTCCAACAGCAGCAAGGTCACTTAGTACTCCCCTGCATACCTAAGCAGCTGCCTGGGAAATGAAGCCACAGTTTGAGTTCAGGTTAAAATAAAGCTGTTCGTTATCACAGTAACATTGGTTCTGTCAACCAGGTGAATAACAATGGTCTCTTGCTCCAAAGGAGAAACAAAAAACCCCAAACCTAAACTACAAAATAATCCCAAACCCATTTCCAAGTGACATGGAACGTCAGAAGCAAAGAGCAAACCTGCTAATGTCTCAAATACACAGTTGGCATGGTTTGGTGAATAAACAGAGCTTCAAAACTGCTGTTACAGAAGACTCCTCCACTGATTTCAGCAGGCTGTTGTACAAGCAGTAAAAACTGATATGCAACATGAAAGTGAGGCTTTGGTTTCAAACAGACTGAGATGTGGTTTAGCAGAGGAGTTTGATGAAGGATGTACACTGGCAGTATCTTTCAGACATCACACAAACCTGTGTTTTTCTCACCAGTTTGAAGGAAAATCGTTTCTCTAATGGTCAAATAAAGTAGATATCGCTACAAAACAACAAACAGGACTGAAGCAGAAAATGGAAATATTCTCCTTAGTGGTTTCATCTTATACTGTGTATAATCTGTGGTGATGTGCAGCTTCAACCATTAAAGTCACCCCTACGTGTAATCAAACATCTGCAAATAAATGTGCTTGGCTGCTTCTTTTGGAGAGCAAGTTCCTTCCACAGATGGTGGCTTCAGAGGCTATGTGAATTCTCAGCAGAGGCAGAGCCCCAGTAATAACAGGATAACCAACAGTCCTTAACGTGTCCTTAGGAAAAATATGACACTAGCTTTTAGGAGCACACCCTTCCTTGCTGTTTTTCCTCACTTCCCTCATGTCAACTGCCAGCCTTCCTAGGATGACTGGAGTAAAACTGATCACAGCAATTCAGCTCTGGAGGAAAAAGAAAGGATGATGTGAATGAAAGAGTAGACTATCACAAGAGAAAAAGAAACAGCATGCTGAAGTCACACCCCACTAGTGCTTCCATCATAGTGAGAATGGAGTTTCTCAGAGGCCATGGCACTACTTTCCAGGTAGGCATTTACACAGGAGTCACTCTACTCTGTTAAGGTTTCACAGCCTGCCTGTGAACTGGGCCCACTTTGCACAATTAAGCAAGTCTTTGTGAGAACAGTGGGTCTTCCAATTTCGTGAGTCAGAAGTGCGTCAAGCCTTGACTTCAAAGATATTCTTATGTAAGAGTCACGAAACTGAAGTCCTACTTCTTTCTCTGCACAAATATTTATAGTTAATATATGTAAAACCATCCTTCTTTATGCTGAAAGAGATCCCCAATATATATATTTGTACTGTAGTCCAGAGAAGTAATATATATGCATGTGACAGGGCATCCTTCCCTCCTCAAGTCTAGTATAAATAAGGCACATTGTGACTTTTCCTCATATTAGCATCACATATGAGCTCAACCAGGTGAGCAAAGACCCCTCTTTTTTTTTCCTCCTATCTCTCAGAAAATCACAGTGAACAGACGGTTCCTGTCTCCAGTCTCCCCTCACTGTCTACAATGAAGGAAACCAAAGTCCAGGTAACAGGCTATATTCACTGGAGAGGGAGCTCAAACATAGGAGTGGGCAAAAGATCCCTCAAAAAAGGGGCATTGATTTCTAAGGTAAGTATTAGAATGAAAGAAAATAATGACAAAAATCAGGCTAGTTGCTATGATATGGTAAATATATTTGATTTCAAGCCAGACAGTTCCCTACTGATTGCTATTAAACATTTTAGCATTTGAATGTGACTGTTCCCAATCAAAACAAGCTCTATTTTCTCACTTCCAGCAGTCACTGACACTACATTATATACCTTCACCCCTTCAAAACAGCGAAGGTTCACTTTAAAATGGTGGTGGTAGGAAAGCCTATCCAAAATAAGCTAAGTAACACAGCCACTGTCACCTGAAGCTAGTTCTCCATCTTACTGTCCCTCCATCAGTAGACTCACAACTTGGTCAGAGAACTACTGCCAGTCGTTCTAATTTCCAGCGACTGAAACGCATTAATGAATAATATTTTCTTATTACTTATCCAAACCTCCTGTTCCATGCAGGTACTTACACCTCATTTGTTACCATGGCATTTGAGCAGCTTCCAGCTGAACATAAAGACAATACCACAGTTGCTGCAGGTGCCACATCAAGATTATCCAGGAGGGAGGGAAGGTGAGCTCATACGGCTGCAAATCAAACTGGAGCGATTCTTCCGCAGCCATAACAAAACTATTCAAAAAAATCACCTTACTGACACTGTGCTAAAAAGCTCTTATCATGGCAGAGACAGAGGTTATCCCGAACTACCATCCTCCTGGAAAACTGGCTCCTTTTCTGGGTTTTGCGAGCAGCGAGGCAGGGCCTCCCCGCTGCAGAGCTTGGGGCAGTAGCAGAGGGAGCAGCGCAGCCCAGGGACGCTCAGGGCAGGGAAAGTTTCCCCCGCGACAGGGAGCGGATCCACCTGTCACTGGGAGACGCGGCCCGGCAAACTTTCGTCGCAGGTCACAGAGGGGCTGCAGAAATCGTCAGACCTCCCAAATCACCGCCCCCGTCCCCCCGCGCCATCCCTCCCCTCCCCGGGTTCGGTGTTTCTCCCGCTCCGCCGCCCCCGGATCCACTCCGGCGGGGACAGGCACGGGAAGGGCAGGCAAAGTTTCGCGGCCGCCGTGGGCCCCGCAGGGCAGGACGCTCCCCGCCCTGCCGGGAGGGGGCCGAGCCCCCCGCCCCGAGCCGCGCCGGTGCTCACCATGTCGTAGACGTTCAGGATCACCAGCTGGTTCGCCATCGCCGGCGGCCCGCGGGCGCCCCCCGCCCGCTCGGTGGCTCCCGCTGCTGCGGCGGCGGCGCCGCTCAGGCCGGCGGCNGCTGCGGGGACTGCCCGTGCCGGGGCTGCTCCCGGCCTCGTCCCAGCTCCCTCCTCGGGTGGTCCGGGGCGGCCGGAGAGCGCTGCTGGCCCCCCTCGGGCCTCTGGGCCCCCGAGCCAGCACCGCCCCGCTGCCCGGCCGGGCCCGCCTGCCCTGCCCCGTGCCGGGCCCGCCGCTCCTGCCCCTAAGGTTGTTGGTTCCCGGAGGAGAGTGAGTTAGTTAGTTCCCGGTTCGTGTGGTGGCCGCGCTCACAGCATGGCCCGGCACCGCCATTTCACGTTTGAGTTCGGTGAAGAAGGGAAATTTTAAGTGGCTCAGCAGAAAGAACGTCTGAGCCGTGCGGAGCTGGCGATAACCTGTGATAAGGTGTGCTTGCTGGTGAAGGCATGGCCGCTTCTGAGGCGGCAGGCACCTCCCGAGAGTAACCTTGCCATCTAAGCTTCCTCCGTAACCGTGTCGAGCAAAAGCAAAACAAAAATCCATTTGTTAAAAGCTGGAGAGAAGCAGGAGAGAAAAAATTGAATTCTCTCTTCCAGCAGACTCAATTTTATAAAGACAAGCAGTGCCCCTTCATAGCACTTTAAAAAAGATGCTGTTCACAGCAGGCTGTGGATGTGCCTTCGGGAAAAAGGTGCTGCAGGAGAGAGGATGTTCCCACTCCAGGGATATCCTGGCTTCCACCATCATTTCTGGCTGCAGACATTTAGATGTTTAGCCCCTCTTTCTTAGCTAAAATTCCAGTTGGCTGTTGAGCTCCATTTTGTGTGCAGAGCAGCTTAGTCCCTCGAATACTACAGCATAGCTGATGGAGTCAGGTAAAAGCAATTCCTCCTTTGGGGAGTGATCTCTGGTTAGAGGAAACGAGTCACAAAAACTTACAACAGTTCTGGCTCCTGATTGTCAGAATATGTAATTCAGGCACCTGAGGGACCTGTGTGTGTACCTGAGATTGGCAGTAATGCCTTACTTTGCCAATAAAATATGTGGACAAGTCCATAAGTCCATTGGGTAATGTTCTGTGCTCCTTTGGCTAACAGCGAGGAAACTCGTGGTTGTTAAACTGAAATGTTTTGTGGGGAAAAGTTACTTCCATGTTGAGGAATACTGAGGAAAATATGATTGTTTCTTCAATCTGCAGGGGTCAAAAACCTTACCTGAAAAGGCAGTGGCTCCATTTCCAACTAACAGTATGCATTAACTGGAAGACAGAAATGGACTGTTGGAATGACTTGTACAAATCACCTAGTCTTCATTGTTTCTTCTTTGTTTTCTGTCTATAAGATGCATTGTAAAGCAGAAGGAGAGGAAAACATAACTTGTAGCCCGTCATGACAGGAGAGAGAAATTTCATGTTCTGTGAAGAATAAATCCCAGAAGTGTCATTTATTTTACTTAAAAATTGAATTTTTCTATTTAAATACTAGACTTAATAGATAGAGGAATAATACAGTATTACAGCTCTGACTTCCTCAGTGATGCAGCTTATCTTTTCATGCAGTTATCTGCAAAGGACAAGAAAATCCTTCTTTTGAGCCAAAAGACTGATTAGGTAGGTGTCAGAAGCAATGTTAAGCATGAGTGAATACTGCAGAAAGTTATGCCATATATGGTGTGTGTTACAGCAGTTTGCATTTATCTGAGTAGTTGGGAGAGTGAGGAAGTATAGTATAGGGACACTCCAAGATGCTCACAGAGATCAGTCTGGCTGTTTGGTCAAGTGGCAGAGATCAGTCGTGGGCACTGTCACCACAAAAGAAGCACAGTGTGTGAACCCCGGGACTTCTGCACTGTAAAATTGAAAAACAAGGTGCCTGAGCCCTTAATGGGAACACAGATCTCAGAGAAGAGCACAAACCAAAGTCATTGTTTACAAATCTGTGCTACATTTACTTTATACAGTGGCATGTTTCTATTCTTTTATTGGAGCAATACACTCAAAGAGCAGTCTGGTTTCTTTGTCTTTATGGCAAATGCTATTATCTGTTTCATTATCAAAGGTGTAGAAATAGTCAGGATTAGAGGAGCACCCATTTCCAGCCATAAATGAGAAGTCAGAGAAGCCCAAGGTGCCTTAGATTCACAGAGCTCTAGTTTCTGGAAATCTTTTTAAAAGATTATAAGAAGTGTAGAGATCTGGTACAAGGAATTTGTGAGCATTTAAAATCATCTGTTATAGATTGCCTTTTCCCCTTGATCATCATAGCTGTTCAAAGACAACGAAGAATGGCCTTGCAATGGGATCTGCCAGGTCTCAGCAGTCACAAAGGTATCCCGTCTCATCTTGTAAATTGTGCATGCCCAGCTTATCTAAGGAATCCCTGTTTGGATCCATTGATACTGTAAGTAGTAACTCCACAAAATTTAATGTTAATGGAGACCTGGAAAAACTGAATTTATCAATGAAGACTGAGGGAAGAAAGAAAGCACTAAATACTTCATTCTTCTCTCTATTGTTTGTTAGTAGATCTCCAGCCTGACCTGGCATTTTCCATTTTCTTGCATATGCTACTGATGCACCTACAAACCCGTCTTGTGTTGCCCTTCATGTTCCTTGCTAGTTTCAATTCCAACCAAGCTTAGATTTTCCCAGTTCTGTCCCTGCATGTCCTTGTTAGCTTGTCCTGCTTCCATCTCCTGTATAATTTGCTTTTGCATTTGAGCTCAATCATTATCTCAAATAAGGTATGTTGCTGGACCTGATTTTGAGTCATGCAGATCTGTTTATAGCTACAGTATATTAAAGTGCACTTCTATTTTAAACATCCCACAGTCTAACAAGAAAAAAGGTCAAAGGCTCGGCTTGTCTTCCCATTTAGACAGAGAATTCTCTTGCCTATGCCAGGGGTAGTAACACAAGACTTTTGTGGGTCAGCCAGGGAAGATGCAGTGGCCTTGTGGCAGAAACCCTCCCAACGAAGAACACTGGAAGATTGATTAATGGGTTTCTTTCTCATGGTTCTTGCTGAATCAATATGGAAATGGTACTCAGGCAGAGTCTTCTGTGAGCCCTTCTGTTTAAAAAGGATCAGCAAGAAAATGGCTTCAGTGCCTTGACATCCTCTCACGGCACTGTCAGTGTACCTTTTTATGGTACCTAGAGGTCATTAGCAGAAATATTTATCAAGTCCTTTTGTGAAAATATTCTTGGCAATGCCCTTGGTCTGGCTGCCTGCAGTGTGCACTGGTTGGGCTGGCAGTTCTGCCCCACTCTGCCTGACTGCTTCTTGTTCTTTTTCTGCAGTGCCTCAGCTGCTGCTCTATGTGCAGCCATCACCAGGCTGCCTTGTTGGGATCCAGCTTCTGTGTCACAGGAAATGTATCAGTAGATAAGACTGAGTGTCCAGGAAGCCTGATAGCTTCATCTTGCAAGCCTTGTTCCAATGGATATCTGTTGTGGCCTTGGAACTGGTTAATTTTGTCTGAGAGATTTTTTTCCATATGGTCCTGCACTGTCTGAAAGGTTTTTGAAGAGAACAGCAGCTCAAAATCATAGAGTAAGATCTGTCAAGTTTAATGAACAATTTTGTAGGACATGGCTGTGGTGATGTCCAGCACTGGTCCACTGAACTCTACACTTCATAGAGATGGACTGAGATTGGTCTTTTGTACAGTTACCAGGTGACTCAAGTAGCCAAAAAACCATACTGTTTAGAGAATGGCACCTGTCGATTTTCATCTAATAACCAAATAAAGAGGAGCAACTACCATGGGAAAAGACTTTATGAAATTTCCTTAGGCTAGAATAATGAATAAAAGGACTTTTCTTAGTAACAGGTGTGTTCCACTTAGGAATTCCATGTATCTTTGATATGATGCTGTGATTGTAATCTAAAAGACAGTGCCTCACAATGACAGAAAACTGCAAAATAATCTCTTTTTGATGTACTGAAAAGTTATCATGCCATTTTAGTCATCTTCTCTTGGCAAAAATCAAAGTTATCATGCCATTAAACTTCTAGTGAAACAGAATCAGACAAAAATAATCAAATTATCTTCCTATAAGAAATGCTAAGGCTGAAAATCAGAATCTTCTTACTAGAATCACACTGATACGGATGCAGGTTTAAAATATCTGAAGAATAAATACCTCTAGTTTGCTATCTCTCTTCATACTATATCTGTTAATCTAAAAATAATAATTTTCAGTCTTAACAGACCAATAAAATGAGTTTTTCTGCTGCTGTCATTTACAAAAGGGTAGCTTCAATGATCTCCTACCTGAAATTTCTATTACTTTACCACTTAATTAAAAAACAAAAAAATAAAAACAAACAAAAAACCCACAACAAAACCCCCAAACAAACAAACAAACCCCAAAAGAACAACAACAAAAAAACCCTAGTCTAAAATACTGTATACTTAACTGAGAACAATCTGGTGAGAATAGTGATCCCATAAAGAATTCCTGATAGAGAAGATTTTGATCCAAATACTTGACAATATCTATTAGCAGTGTTGTTTTTCTAAGTGTAGTAAACACATCACCCCACAGCAGCCCAAATGATGCTGCATTTATGCATGTCATGCTCATGACAGACCTGCAAGGAACAGGTAAGTAAATTTTTTTAAGCCCCAAAATTAGCTGTCTTCATTATAAATTGAAAAAAAAAAAAAAGTTGAGGAGCTGCAGCCACTGTAGATCAGCAATAACATAAATTTAGACGGGACTGAGTCATAGGTAACAAGCTCTCTAGATAAAGAAGCAGAATTTTGAAAATTCAAGAACTTCGTTCAGTTTGCTGTATCTCCTATTTTATTAAATGTTTCATTATATCCAAGAAGGTGTCCATGCTGCCAAGTACTTGTTTTCACTGTTGGAGAAATGACATAGGGATTAGGTAAACAGTAACATCTCTTAAAGTTTGTATGAAGGATGTACATTAAGAAATCGAGATGGTTTGGGATACATTTGCAGCTAATGTAATTGGAAGAGCTTCACTGAAATGCATTTACAAATTTAAGCTGTGATCCTAAAAATGATTTCATAGGGCTGCATGAGCTCATGCAGTGAGAACCAGAGACAGTGTGCTGACCTTATGTCAGAATGTTCTTTAAATAAATTTGTTGCTGTCTGGTCATTTTTAATTCCAAAACCAGCATTACATCAATGGAAAGCAGATCTAAAATAGATTCATCCAGATATTTAATGAACACCATCCACATCTTAAATGTCAGCTGAGACCTAGAGATAACCTACCTGCACTAGATAGATGGATGAACACCAGGATCTTGAATGTATTCCAGTTATTTCACTTTCAGGAAGCTTGTGTTTTACTCCTTAGCTTCTCTTATAAGAAGTACCATTTATTAAAAATATGATTCAATTATCTGTTAAGTCACATCAGTTACATTGTTATTTAGGCCCTGGGTCAAAGCACCTGGGGGTACTTTTATTTCTGTGTAAATTCTGAATCCATCCTTTATATAGGAAGTTCCAACATTTTAAAACAAAACTATTGTTGGGAAACATACAGACTATTTAATAGAGAGGTCACTGTTTTGTGGGGAACAGAGGGAGATATAATTTTCATGGCTAGAAAATGATTATTTGGGCCTTGGAATGATAAAAGAAATAGCTAAAACAAAGCAATCCTGAAATGCTGTTGGCTTTCCATGCATTTTTGCTATCATTGGCTATCATCAGATTCTGCAGGTCCATTGAGTGCTCATAATCTGGAAATTGAAGAAATAGCAGATAAACAGAAAAACTGGAATGACTGAAATCTCAGTTAATTGACCTGATTGAAAGGCATTCAGCTACGCGATTAATGTCACATTCATAGAAGAACTGCACCTTCGACAGTACCCAACTATTTCCGAATTCTGTTCTAATTCCATAAGACAGGTGATGAAATAAAATCAGGGAGGAAAATAACAAAATTTGCCTGCAGCTAGACTTTAACTGCTAAACTTACCAAACCATGCATATTCATATCTCAGTGCTGTCTGAGAACTACACCTGACTGAAAGACCTGGCTGAGTAACATTATAATGCCATGGAATAATACAGTTTTCACTATTACTGAGAACACCTTCTCCCTGCCTTTCCCACAATCTCCTATGAACTACCAGGAGTGTGTAGAAGAAGGCATTTTA
>VYZR01127075.1:4273-14829 GCA_013400675.1 Oxylabes madagascariensis
ATTAGTAGATTTGATCTATGAGGATAAAAGAAGGGAAGAGAGGTGCCAATGAGGGTCAAACTATGATCAGACTTTCTGCATACTCACCCTTAGCATGTTTCCAGTAGTGCCATAGCTATCTGCTCTTATGCTGATTTTTTTTTCCTTTTGGCTTTTCTGAAGGTGAGGGAGAAGCCTGCAAAGCAAACTGTTATTCTCCTTTAGTGCAGTGGGTTTTGTTTGTTTGTCTGATATTGGCTTTCTAGCTTTGATTTTGCAATGTTTTTTAAACACACACGTTGCCATGCCTTTATGCTAAAGGCAGACAGACCAAAGGCACATGTGCAACACTTACAAAGTGGTAGAGGAGTTTCACACGGCATCATAATAATGAGATTTTTTTTTTCAGATTTTGTTCCNATATATAACCGGCCAGCTAGATGTTCTTTTCTGATTTCTCCATTTGGGTTTAACTTCAGGTTTTTAAAGGCTGCTTTTTAATTTGTAGCATTCCTGAACAAGTTGTTTAGCTATGTTAACATTCTTTTTAAGACTTTACAAAACCTCCAAGATATGATCAGCCCTGGGCTGGACTAGAAGTGAAGTGTGGAAGTCTTGGAGGAGTAAACACCAGGATTTAGAGGTTCTTATATTTATGGTCTTCTCAGCTGTATGCTGAAAACTCCAAGGAAATCCATGTTTCACTACTATCTCTGTGAGTGAGCTTCTCCATGAATCCTTTACATGGAGGTGAAATGGCAAAAAAAATTAAGTTTTCTTCTGGGTTTCTTAATTTTTGGGTGGAAAACTTGGTCCTTGAACTCAAGCACAAGAGCAGTCACCTCAACTAAGATTTTTAGAAGCAATAAGAATTTAACAGGAGGAAAAATCGGGACCGCCCATCATAAAACCTGGATGCAAGGATGCGTGGGATAAAACTGGGTAAATAAAAAACACTACAAAGTATTCCTAATAATAGATTATGGCACGCTAGCCAGACATTTACAAAAATGCACCAAACCCTACTTTCTACATCAAGGAAGTAAGTTGACCTAATCTGATTGGATTTCAGGAAAACATTTGTTAGTATGCTACTTGAAAAAAAAAATAAACTGAGGAAGATAGCAGTTGCTAAATTAACTCTTAATATGAATAAAAGCTTGCACAATAGTTTGGAAGAGAAAGTCTCAAGCTAGCAGAAAGTTTATAGGGGACTTCCTTAAAGAATGGTCTCAGACCTTATTAGTTATTTTCACTAACTACCTTAAATTAGGAATGATCAATTGAGGATACAAAGCTGGGGTACAGCCTGCACAAAGTGGGGCTGGCATATTGTATAACAACAGGCATGAGAGTCATTTTATGTGATGAGCTTGACTCAGTACCCTGGAATTCTGCCTATACTAAACTTAGGAAAAGTTCTTCAGTATGGTATTTTCACTACAAAGACAAACCAAGTGGTCAAGTTTCTTAGCTGCCCCACAGGCACAGAAATTAAATATATCAAATAAAATGGCTATATAAAAATGCCACAATACAAATGCCATGTAGCCAGTTCCAAGGGAAGGCTTGGAAAAAAATTAAGAAAACAGATTTTTGCTTGTTTAATTAGAGACAGTCATAATTTTAGCTAACTTCCACAAAGACGACAACAAAAATCCTCCAGATTCTTCTATTGAAAAAAAAAAGAAAATTTTTATTTTTAGATGTTATTCAAGAGTGCCACACAAGTCTTGTATATCTCTTCCTCCTTAAATTTCACAGGCATCACCTGTAAAATGGAGATTAACTTACAAGATCAATAGAAACAATATAATGAGACACTAAGTCCATCTCCTCTGTTGTTCCTGTAAAAATATTTCAGAATTTGGTCTCTTGCTCCCAGAGCTGTCAAATGAAGCCAGTGCAGGACAGTGAGTCAGAAGTGCTGTACAAATTCTGGAAGGCTTACATGAACTAACAAACTGTGATGTGCCGGAGGTAACCTAATCCTAGAGACAACTCTGTTTTGTGAGCCAAGCCAGCTCACCTGCAGTGCCCTGCGCTGTATCGTGTGCGTGTGCCAGCTACGTCCATAGTCGTGCAAAGTGCAGAGAATCCCAAACAAATCTGGACATGCCGGGAAATTCAGGAGAAGCCCGTGGCTTGTATGAAAGTGATGACATCCTTTCATGAAAAAGCCTTTTGACACACGTGCCATGCAATACCAGTATGATAGTGCAAAGGTCAAGGTCACAAGCTAGGAATGAAGAAGTTTTGTTGTCAGTATCCATAAAAAAAGGGTAAGTTGGGTGTTTCAGTCCATCCTTAAGGCTTTTGAGATGTTGAGAGCAGGTAGCTCTAATATAAAAATAAATACATTAAAAATCAAAATATTAGTTGCTTTGTATCTAGGAGGCATAGGAAGGTATTAATGCCACCGTAAGAGGCACTGGCAACATCTCATTTGGATCACTGTGCTTACTTCTAACCCCGCAGATTAAAGGAGATTTACTGGAAGTGGAGGTGCAAAGGAGATTTAGAAGAATGGTCAGGGAAAAGCACCTTTCTCTAGGACAGGTACAGCATAGCTGGCCAGGCTGACCTCAGGCTGAGCAGGTTTCGGCAGTAAAGTGAACAACTCAAGGGAGGACAGACGGGAACGGACTTTATACCGGGTGAGAGAAATGCTCTTTAAACTGAAGTCAAAGACCTTGCAGAATGTGAGAGGTTCAGCTGGTCATGTTACACATGATCTGAAATCTTTAACCATGCAGAGGAACAGAAAAACAGAGGTAAAGTGATGGTGGGGGTAGCTTCAAGATGGAGTCCAGTGTCTCTGCATGTTAAGTTGAAGAGTGCAACACAGCTGCCTGCGACAGAGAAGCTCAGGCCCCACAGCAGAGGGGGTCTTCTCTAGCCCTGCCCACTTTGTCAAGGACAAAGCTGACTATGAAAGTGCTGATTTTCAAAACACATATCAAATTTACCCATTTGTCACCGGCCAGTTTATCACCACCCGCTATCTTATATTCAATAGTGTTACACAAGAGTGTAAATTAATGTGGAGTGCAATACTCCTAATTATTACAGTTGGGGAGCAAATGGGGCCATGCATATGCAAATATCTAATTAGTCACATTGTGGTTGTCTGTCTGTGGAAATACCCTGTGTGACTATGAAATCATACTGCCTGCTTTGGCTTATACAAGGATGTGTGTTGCCGCGACTCTTGCATAAGGAGAATTAGTCCTTCTGTTTTAATAATACTGCACCATTCTGCTCAATTCTGAGCCCTTAATCTTGCATCACAGTGAAACACTGTAACAGCAACACATAATTGTCTATTTTTACAATTTTTTATTTTGTAAAATGCTAGTTCCTAACCTCTGCTGAATGTGTACAGTGGCCTACCTTGGCACAATATTAGATTAATCTTAACTGAAAAGAGTTTCAGTGCAGCTGTAACAGAAAAAAGAATATGACCCCACCTATCCGTGAATTTCAGGTTTTGGTCTTGTTTTCTGAGACGAATGTTATCGTCTCACTATGACACATTTGTAGTTTCACAAGTTCTGTTTGTTTTAGCCTGAGATGACCCGGCCTTATTAGCTCCTTCTCTACCCTCCAGTTTTGGTGGGGTCCCAAGTGCCTCCTTAGTGGTATTGCAAAAGGAAATCCCCATAAACCACATAAATCCCTAAAAAAGCTGACGGCAAAACTGAGCAGATCTCTGTTCGAGCAGGCAGCGTCCTCCCCTTGCGCAGCGCTGCCACGGGTGTCGACCGCAGCCCTGCAAAGAGACAGAGGACGGCACAGCAGCCCGCAGGTTCTGCTTGCTCTCCATGACTGAAAGGACACCCTCACCCTGAGCACTTTTTCTGTATTTGCTCAATATTTAAGGGAACTTATTGCTGGGATTTCCAGGGCAACATCATCACTGTGGTGCTTCTGTAATTTACAGATAAAGCGTGATGAAACAGAAATGTGGTTTGAAGGAGTGGGCACTATATGGGGTTGCGTTCACCAAGGCTGGCAAGACACTTGCTTTTCTGCTCAATTTGTAGGGCTAATTGGTTTCTGAATTATCACTACTGTGCTTTGAGGAGCGTCAGCAATGGATCAATAAAAAAATGTGTTTCTGTGGTTTTATAAATACCTCTACCTTTTCTCCAGAATACTATAATTCCTTACCTTATTGCTTATACATAGTAATTCAGATTCCTCCTAATGACTAACTAATTTTATGGTTAATTTCACCTCCTTCCCCCTTTCTCAAAATGCAGACATGTATATTTTTAATGTACATACTCATACCTCATCAAAATTATTTCAGTGTAAGCGTGAATACCACGAACCAAAAGTTTGGCAATCGTGCTACAGTGAAAGATGACTGCCACCTATGGGTAAGAGCTCATGTTAACATATTTAGATAAAATTTTAATATTATTCTTTTTTGTTAATTCAATTTGTAATTATCTACCAGGACAGAGTTCTGATTCATTTGCTTACATTTTATCAACAACAATCACTGAAAATCATCCTCTGAAAGTTAGGTGTTAAACCAACTCCCTTACGAAGGAACATCAGCTTTACGATGAATAAAAAATGGGGTACGACATTCTTATTTTTCTTATTATAAATAAAGACTACATAGAAGTATTCTAATTCCCTGTGTAAAGAAAAAAGACTCATTGCTACACAGCTAGGTACAGCCTATTAGATAAAGCTGTATTTAATGACAACTATAATTTTAAACTTTAGCCGTCTCAAGGTTTTAATATTTTGCTTGCTGCTTTCTTTTACTAAATACATACAATAGCTTAGCTGTGCAGTTCCATGAAAAAGTGAGTATAATCAGTATGCCATAGTAATTTTCTTTTCAAAATTTTTCATTTTTCATAGTAAAATGAAAGCTAACTGGGGGAAGGGAGGCAGTAGAAAAAGTGTGTCCCGATTACGTAAGCCTCAATTTTTCTGATAATCAATCTGCGCAACATTTACCTAGAAAACTCAAAAGAAAGTACAGACTGGAAAGCCAAACTTATCGTATCAAAAATATTTTTTTTCTGATTCAGTTTTCAGGTACTTAAAAGCAAACAGCCTGACAATTCTGTACATCCGACTACCAAAGAGAAAAACGTTCGATTACGGCTGCTGTACTGTGGTAAGCTGCATTAAAATGGACATTACTATCTCTTTCTCAGAAACACCATATGTAAAAATTGCTGGAAGTCTAGCAAATTAATGCATGTATTTCAGTTTGGAAACAATCATTTTGCTCCAGTAAACAGAAGCTAACTGTAGCCATTCTGTTTCTCCCTTTCAGGGCTGGGACACAGTATTTCTGAAGGAAGAGAGACGGTACTTAACAAAAGAGAAAATTATATTAAAAGAGAGAGCAACTAATACAAACTAAGAATAAGTCCAATACTGATGTTTTTTAAAATCTCCCTTTTAAAGTAATTTTAGTCCTGGGCCTTCTCATTCGTATTGTACTTTGCTAAATATGATAATTGGCCTATCTAAAAAACCCGAAATCAGTATTACACTAGTGCTTACCTCCTTCATTTTCACTAAATCAAACTAATACTAAACCTATATTATAAACTTGCAAACCATAAAAATGGTCAGTAAATGTCTCTCAAATATCTGAGGTTCACACACCACCATTTCAGGCTTGCTTTCCAATGGCATCAGTACCTTTTATAATCTACATAATTCAGATGCCTGCAGTAAAATCTTTGTGCTTCAGAGACAAAACCATCTTCTAGGTAAAGTCACTGCTCCACAGTGACATATTAGTGAGGTATTTTCCTGACATATTTTAGGCCAAAAATAGCATTCTTCAATTTACTTCCTTGTGTCCACTTTGGCTATCGAATCAAACTATCACCAGTCCAGTAACATTTCCCCGTATTTTCAAATGCCGGTTTAAACTTAAATCACTTAGTCTCCTTTGATGGGAACTTCATATCAGACAGAAATTACTCCTTAGCACATTTGATGAATCCAGCTTAAAATAAAAAACCAGAACTGCATGAACATCTGTGACAAATGACTTGTCTCAGTCATCCTGCTCTTTCTTATTTAATCTCCCACTGGAATACAATTTCATAGGTACACTATTTTACAGCACAGACCTACTCCCACCAACCTACTGCTTGCAAGAGGAATGAAAAAAATATATTTTCCATGTGTCATACCAAGATCTGAACAGATTATAATTGAACCTTTCAAAATAATTAGAAGTAGGAAAATGGAAATAAACAAATAAGCTAGTACCTCAAATTTACAAAAGCAATGAAAAGCTAAAAAACTGTAGAAATGCAATAAAGGATTGTTAAACTAATGGATCTACTCATGAAATATGAAACAAACCCTCCTTTCCTGGTGACACATCGCTGAGTTACTACTTGCATATTCTACAAGTATGAAGGAAGAGCAAAATTTTTTTGTATATAGTCAGTATGATGAATTTTGAGATATTCCTATTTCAGTCTCTTTAAAAGCAAGACCATCTTAAAGGACAGGGTACTCAAAAAGATCTACATGATATTGGAAAACAAAGATAGGTTTTTCCTGATTTTTTGCCGTCAATGATCTCTGTGTTTTACAGAGGGAAAAAAAAAAATCCCGCAAATCAGGCAGTGCTCCTAACTCTCTGAAGTGCTTGTAGTTAATTTTATACCTTTACAAAATGACGAGTAAAATTCCACTTTCCAAGTAAAGAAATACAGAACGTCCTTATCATAGCTTTAAAAAATTATTCTTTCTGTCCTACATAGATGTCTCATCAATTTCACTTGAATGCTGCCTGTACTGTATAACACAGATTTTACTTTAAATAATAGTATTTAATACCCATATGGATTTTTTGTTACCTAACAGCTTTGCTAGATTGGTCATGGATTTTTTACTGTGCAATGTATTTTTTCAGTACTTAGTTATATGCCTGCATTCTCCACCAGACGTTCAAAATATTACTGCATTCTGGTCTATTTCACTGTTTTGACACTGAAGTGCATTCAGATACTCATAATATGCTTGTAGAGGCAACTCAACAAAAAAATTGGTTACCTTCTGATGTACTGGAATGAATGGGACTTTATTCTAATGAGGGAAAACCTGTTTGTTCACAATAATTTAGTTGATAGCTGAGAATGAGAGCAACACACCTGGAATCACCTCACTGAAAATTCCAGAAATGCAAGGAGCTTCCCAAAAAGTCTGCAGTTACCTTGTTTTTTAAGTAACCATGCAGAGCTGACAGCTATTAGCAGTAGCAAGGGCTTGCATAACGCAGACTTGAAGGAAGGCTTAGTACTATCCATGCTGGAGTGATTTAAAGAGAATGAAGGCACGTATTTCTTTATGATGCATTATGTAACAGCAGAGAGGGCAATGTGAGGCATTCAAAAAACTACAGGACCCACATTGGATCTCATTCTTGTTATTTATCAGACAAATATTTAATAATGCTTCTAGCGTAAGGCTTATGACACACCAAACATAGGAATGTTATCCGGTACAAGTTAGTTTGAAACGTTTTAGGTGACGTATTCTATGTTTTGTACATCTTTAGGAAAATACAATAGGTCCTATAATTCATCTGCTTCAAACTTCTGCAATACATGCAATCTCAGATAAAATAAAATTGTCAAAATCAGTGATAGCTGGACCTTCTGGTTCACATTAGTGTGAAGAGAAAACTGCTGTTGAGCTGACACATTGATAGATTACGAGTTCTGCTGAAGAATAGCTAAAAATGGTGATTCAATCTTGTCGCTACTATATAAGAAGAATAACAGAAGTGGTGATGATACTCATGATATCATGTCTTTTATCAAAACCCTAAAGGGTATTGGTGCATCAAACACATTCTCTTCCTGAGAGCTTCTGGTTCCAAAAAAAAACCTCTGTAAGTAAATGAAACTAAATAGGCCTATTAAAAAATCAGTATCAGTTTGTGCCCTAAATTTATTTAAACATTGATATAAATACAAGATTGTAAATATACTTTTTTTTTCTGGGTGGGGGGGTGCTCTTTCTCTCTCTCTCTTTTTTTTTTTTTTTTTTTACAGTAGAGATGCTGGTCTTGTAATGACGAAATGGAGAGCTAGGAGGATTATGAAACACAAGTAACATGAAGGGCAAATCTGACTGAAAGAGAGGGAGAATATTATTCCAATTATTTAAAACTTCACTGGGTTTCTTTACTAACTTAAATCAATACAGCTCCCCTGAAATCCATATGGTAATACAGATGCATCCAAGATGCATGTAAGATAATGCGGATCATCATCTTCTGTAAGGACAGTAAACAAAAACACTTGTATAATCACCTTTTCTAAACAGCTCCCTAATCTTTAGATATGCAAAAGAGAACTTTTAAAAGAGGTACCTTAAGTACTAGTGCTATTTTACCCCTGGTCCTCTGCTATCTGAAACTTGCGTGGCCATTAATGCTGAAGTGAAGTCAGGTTTAAACACTGACTTCTGTCCCTCAGTGCTTCATACTTCCCTGTGCTGCTGCAAGTCACCACGGAAGGCTCAAGATGGAGGGAACGGGGCCTGGGTGGCTTGTGCCTTCCTCCCACAAAGATCACCAAATGCTCCCGGCGCTTACTTCCGACGCATCCAAGGAGTTCTGCAACAACAAAAGGGGAAACAAGGCTTCACAGTCCTCATCTTTCACTGAGAGGAATAACAGGTAAGGAGAAGAAGGGAACAGAAACATGGGGGAGGACGGGGGTAACGATTTCATTTTAGAGGCTCCCCTTTTCCAAAGGGAAAGAAACCTTGACACAAACTTCATCACATCACAGAGATGTAGACAGACAGGCACCTCAGATTTCTGATAACTCGGTGGGTTTGTTTCAGGGAAAGATTAAGCATTCATTTAATTTTTAGTTTTACTTTTACCGGGGCCTCTACAGCAAGAATTTGCAGCTTCTTCTGCAATAATTAATATTTCACGTTGTATAGGAATTTCTGATTACATTAAAAAAAACCTCTCCAACAAAACCGTGACTTAAGCTGTGTTCTTAATTTGATGATGAATGGGGAAGAAAAGCAGCAAGGCAAAAACTTTATCACCCTACTCTATAATGTAGGGAGAACCAGAAACCGAAATCAAATTAAAAAGCCAAAAAGGTCTCAGCCCTGTTCTGTATTTTTCCTACAGTTCTTACACATGCATTTGCCTTTTGAGTATGCAGGCCAACATCTTTAGCATATTCAGGCAATGCATTAACGGGAAAGAAATAAGTCAGAAATATTTGTAGGGTGTGAAGCAGTAAACAGTAACCAAGAAGAAATGATTTACGTAACGCTGTCATGGCTTGACAGCAAAGTACATTTATACCATGTCCTTTCAAGCTAGTAAGCTTGGTAACAAGTGAAATGGGTTAAATTTTCTGAGTTTGGAATGCAATTGATTTATGTTTGTTCCACAATGCTACGCAGCTCTTAAATGTACGAGCCCCCGCGGATAAAAGTCTGCTTTTAGGACAGGCCCCGCAGTGACAGGCTGCGGCATGGCAGGGAGAAGCCCAGGTAATTCTGGCGGGGCAGCGGCTGCCGATGCAGGACGCAGCAGGTACCCAGCCATCCAGCCAGCCCGCCTTACGTAAGGACTTCATTTTCCTTCGGCTACGGACCGCCGCCGCGCGAGGCACGGGAGAGGAGGCTATTCCATCTCCCCGTGCAGCCCCATCCCCTGTGCCAGGCCCAATGACCGCAGCCTCGCATGTTTTAATTTTTTAATTTTTTTTTTTTCTTCTCTCCAAACAGCACATCTACACAGTGGCGTTTACCTATTCGCTCGCGCCGTGGCTGCCACGCAACCTATCTGGCCGGCCAGCACAGCCCGCGGTCACCGGAGCGATGCCGGGGAGGAAACTCCGGTCCCTCTTCGGGCGAGGGGCGCGCTGCGGGCCGGCTCCGGGCGGGCAGCTCTCCCTCCTCGGCGGCGGCGGCGGGGATGCTCCGCTCTGCGGCCAGCGGCGGGCAGCGTCCATTGCAGCTCGGCGGGTCCGCGCCCGGAGTCCAGGGGCTCCGGCAGCCAGCGGGGGCACCCGGCCCCCGCTCCCCTAAACACCGCTGGCCAGATGCGTTTATTTCTCATCCCGTCCTCTTCCCACAAATCCACCGTCTGCGGCCGCCGAGCCCCAGGAGCAGCCCGGCCAGCCCCCGAGTCACCACCGATCGCTCTCCCCTCTCGCTCTCTCTCTCTCTCCCTCTCTCTCTCTTTCTCTCTCGTTTCAAGCTCTCCCCGAGGACGAAACAGCACGTCGGGGCCCCTCGTCCTGCATTTCACCGCTCGGGAGACGCCGCCGCCGCCGGAGCGCTTAAAACAAAGCGGAGAACAGTCACTTTCCACACTGTTCCCTTCCCTCCCCGCGCCCAGTAACGCGGCTGGCTAGGGGAGTTCGCCTAGCAGGGATGAAAAACAAGGGGGGGCGAAGGCAGCAGAACCCACCCACCCAGCCCGGGGCCCCCCGGCTGCTCCCCGTTCCCGGCGCATCCCGGCGCACCTGACAGCCCGCCGCGCGCGCTGTATTTCCCTCCCTTAGCGACAGGGGAGGCGCGCGCCG
>VYZR01127156.1:0-28683 GCA_013400675.1 Oxylabes madagascariensis
CCCCCGCGGCGGTGCCGGCGGTGCGTGCCCGGGGTCGCCCCCCCGCCTCTCACCTGCGGTGCGCAGAGGAGCCGCCGCTCCGCCGTGACCCGCCCGGACCCCACCGGCCCCGCTCCGCTCCGCCCGGTCCGCGCTCGGCCCGGCCCGCCCCGCTCCGCCACACACCGCCGGACCTGACGTCACTTCCGCCAACGCTAGGCCCCCGCCGGCTCCGCCCCCTCTTTCCCGGAAGCGGCGGCGGCAGGCGCGCGCCAGGCCGCAGCTCCGGCGGAGGGGCGGCGCGCAACACGCCGTGACACGTAGTCTTTTCCCGCCTCCCGGCGCGCGGCATGCCGGGAGCTGTAGTCCCGCAGGGCACCTGGCGGCCATTTCGCGCGGCGGCGCGGGGCACGCTGGGAAACGCAGTCCAGCGAGACGGCCGCCATCTTGTGGCATCGGCGGGGAGGGGACGGGGGCCGAACACCCCCGGGGCTCTCAGAGGGGGCTGCGAACACTCCCATTACCGGGCACCCTGACCCGGGAGGCGCAGATCCCTCGCCTCACTGAGGGAGGGGAATAATGGAGCACCGTGGGAACAACACTCCTGTTCACAAAGTGGTGTTTCTGCCCGGGGCTTGTGCGTCTTCAAAGCTCTGTATCAGGAAATGGGACATAATATAGATTGTTTTTGAGCTACGTGCTGAGGCTTCAGCCCCATTTACAATAGGTTCAAAAAGCCATTTTTATTCTTTTGCTCTTCCTCTCCCTTTTCCTCAAGGGAAGGTGGGAATGCCCCTCCTGCCCACAGCTGAACCCCGCTGTGCCCCCATTGTGCCCATTCACAACCTCACAAAGGCACAGAAACCAGACGCTGACGGAGTTAAAGCCCTTTGATCAATCGGGCTGGAAATACAAAGGCCCAAGTGTGTTGTTAGTTTATACTGATTTTATTAGTCACCATTACCAATGTGTTCCCAGGGCCCAAAGGTTTCCCCACAGTCCATCAAACACTGCAAAACACCCCTGCAAGTTATCGTCCTTGTGTGTTGAGTGCTCTTGCTACTCTTATTTCCACAACTTCCAACTCCACAAATCCAGCAGGATGTGGTTTTCTCATCTCTAAGAGGCTTCTCTTTCTACTCACTCCCCACAGCAATGTGACAGTAGCCTCGCAGCTGAAATTCATGCCGAGCCCAACATTTTCACTCACCGTTGTGCTCTGGGACTTCCCTAACCCTTCACAGCACACACAGTTAGTTACTCAATAAGCAGCCCATGACACCAACACCATGTGTCTGGAATGTGTCTTCAAGATCAGGTTTTCCTGGCACCTTTTCCTCAGAAATTACCCTAAGGGCTCTAATCTCCCCGACCTCTGCATGGGAACAGAAGACACTTGGCAGAAGCAGTGGGTTTGGTTTAATTTCTGACGTGTAATAGCATCCTTACACCTACAATCACTCACACCTGGGAATGCTTTATGTTTAGACACTAAACACGATGTACACGTTTACCTGTACGCGGGTCAGCACTCACATAAAGTACAAGATGAGATAGCTAATACCTAATTAGGCATTAGGTAACAAAAGGCTACTTTAAAAATTGAATACAGCATTTCGATACATTGATCTTAAATGCGCATCATAAAGAAACCTAAAAAGACCTTTGAGATAAATTATCTGCCACCCTCAGAGAGAAAGGGTGCCTGGTCTGCAGCCAAGGCAGAGGGACTCAACAGCCTCTGTCACAGGTAAGTGACAAATGCCACCCTAACTGGGGCTTCAAGCCCATTCTTATGACTTAGTTCTGCTCTAAGTGCAGGGCTGCCAGTGCCTGTGATTTCTTCCAGGGGCCTCAGAAAGCTGAAGGATTCTATCAATGCCTGACATTTAATCCACTTCCTACAAACCCAAACACCACTTTGCGTACTAATGAGTGTCGTGTACAGAGCAGTAACTGCTCTCTCTACAGGGATGAGTCACTGCATGGTAAGACTTTATTTTGCATGTGCTATTTAAACAAACCCTGCACTGGAGTTGCTCCTCAGCACTACTCCCCTCTCCAGGGGCCCCACAGAACCTGCTCCCCTCGCCGGAGGTGGCTCAAGCTCTGTGAGGGACTGCACCCCCTTGGGTGAGGATGCAACACAGTCACAGCTGGAAAAACAAGTTCTCGAGGCTTGACTTGCACACAACACTCTAGCCTGTGTCCGCTGGGTGTGTCTGCTTAACAAACGACATAACTTCATCAACACTCAGCCTCCTGCATCCCAAACCCCTTCCAAGCCCCAAATCCTCACTGGTGGAGGCTCAGGCTGGAAGAACTGGCCCCAGTCTGTTTTATCTGCATGAATGGGATGTGGCTTCAGCTTTGATGAGAACACCCCAAAACTCCAGAAATAAAAGTGTCAGCAGAATATACCTACCAGGGTTTTAACAAGAGATATTTTAATTTGTTTGGAAATGCAAGAGAGTTTAGGGAAGAGAAAGAAGAGGAAGCTGCAGGAAGCTGCTTATGCAGGAAGCTGCTGAAGCACAGGTGTTAAAAAACATGCACATTTTAAAAAGAGAGCTTGAGTTTTGGTGTGGTGACATAACATAGGATAAAGAGTTCAGCAGACACACTGGTTAACATGCCAAACACCTATAACAAAACACTGTGGCCTAGCTTTGTTTATTGGGAATCATTTTAGTAACCTGAAGTCACAAATAAGCAGTAAATAACAAAAACTACAGATAAACACAGGTTACACATGCAAATTCCTGTTCACATCTCACATGTGCAGGTACATTAAGAGCACAGTTCCAAAGAGTCTTGACAAAACCAGGTTTTAACAAAAAAATGGTGTTGAAATGCAGGTATGAAAACTTCCACGTGAAGAATATAAAGATACCTTTGTCCCTTTCAGGACTCCAGTGCTGCTTTTGATATACCAGAGATGTACCACAGCGACGAGATTCAAGTAAAAGCAGGAGGAGCTCAAGGAAATAATACTGGTCAGAGAATGGGCATTTACTTCTCACTAAAAATACACGGAATAGCTGAAAGTCTAGCAAGAGCTTAGGAAAAAAAATCACAAAGTTGTAAAGCTGACTAATCACTAATTTTCCTACTTGCTATAGATACCAGCAGTGACATTAAAAGAAACTGCAATTCAACATTTAAAAATGCAACTTACATTTAAAGACTTTTCCAAAGTGAAATGCAATGACAGCCTTACACTCAAAATTAAATAGCTGCTAGGCTCAGACCAAATACGGAATGTTCTAGATAAAATAAAAATACAGTATTACTTTTCATTTTTTATTCAGAATGGAATTGAAAGACAATTTCTGAAGCTTGAAAGTAGTAAGTTTCATTTAAATGCAGTTTTCTTCTCATAGATGAGCTTTCCACAAGGGTGCAAGATTTTTTTTTTCCGTAATTGCTTGAAGTGTCAAAATGAAAAGTTGTTGCCATTCTCACATTAAGAACAAATTGTTGTCATTAACTTAACTGCATATGCTTTTTGCTACAACATTTAACACATGAACAGACCTATAATGCCTACTGTATCTCACTAAAACAAAAAAGAATACAGTATTTCCATCTACTACTTGTACTGCTTTTAAAAAAGATTAACATTAAAAACAAAGCCACGTTTTCCTTACATCCTTCCTTCTTTTTAAGCTTCTTTCTTTTGCCTGTAGTCTTCTGCCATTTTATCCAGAATTTTCTGTTGAAAGAAAGCAGTTATATTGGGAATATATTTAAAGAGTTTCTCACAGGCACAACATAAAGAACAGAAACATAAATCCAATTTCCAAGTTTAAAATCTGTGAACGTTAATTGCAATTGCAAAGGTCGTATCTAACAAGGATGGCACTTCTCCCTGCCCTGGAGTGGAGCTCTTCTTGGCAAGTCAAGGGAATTCCTTCCCCTTTTGTCATGGACTTGTGACATGATTGTGCCACTTACCTGGGTGGAATCTGCCCTCTACACAGGCAGGAACACAGTAACTCCCCACCCTGGAAAAGGGTTAATTTGGAAGTTTGAGGAATTTGGAACCACTTTGATGACATTTGGTAGCAACATCAATTCACCTATTTCATTTATCCTGCCTCTCCAGGCAAAGGAAACTCCCAGCTCCACAAGTGCCACTGTGAAACAGAAGTTGTAATCCCCCCCTTCCCTTCCCAGTTCCAAACCCCACCACCGTCACAACCACCCACAAGCAGCTCACTGATCATTTCTGCCATGGAAAAAGCAAAGCAAATCATATTTCATTCAAGTAATAAAGCTCACAAATTTGCATTATTCCCCCCCTTCCCTTTTTACATCAAGGCTTTAATGTCCCATAAGCAGGTACCTCGATGGAAAAAAAAAAAAAGAGAAAAAAAAAAGAAAAACGCTATGGTGATGGATGAGGTGGATTTTCCTACAAGATCCTGCATGGGAATTGATTTTCTGATCTACTCCTTCACAATATTGTTTGTTTGGTGACAGTTTTTGTGCCATCTGCCTTCCTGGGCCTTCTGTTTATTTAGGGGTTCCCTGTTACTACAAGAAGGCAAATGTTTGAATTATGAAGTGCCACATTCTCCTTCTCTGTGGAGCCCCTGGGGTTTGCTTTCAGCTCAGGGATCAACTGCCCTGAAATGCATTAATGTGACACTGCAGGACTATTAGAATTCCTCAGGGATTGCCCTTTTCTGGAGGTGATGTTTGCAGCTCACAGTATGAGGTTTCAGCAGCAGCATTGTCACTCATGCCATGCAATCATGTGATACCTCATCCAGTTAAAAAATGGAAAAAGTGCTCACAAAATCAGAAGTTGCAAAGGTTTTTGTTGTTTTAAACATACAAAAACTTCATCTTAAGCTTTGTTGTCTGGTTGAAAACACTCTCAAAGGGACAACTGGAAGGGATCTGGGCTGTCTGTATTTACTCTGCATTGCTACTTCTAAGCCTGGCCTTATTCCAACTGGAGTTCTCTCTTTAATCCAAATTTACAAGGTAAAAAAATGCTGGAGCCCCACTTTAAACTGTGTATTCTGTATATTATTTTCACAAGGCGAAGTTTTGGAGAGGTCTACCTAGAGTTAAAAGTTATAGAGTAAGCCAATTTCCACTGCCTGAAAGTATTTTTATTCTCAGTCCGGTCCAGTCTAGTTGAGCTCTATTCCCCAGAAAGAATCAAGCCATTTAAAATGAACAAGTTTTTGCCTTACCTTCAACTTTTGATAATGAGGAAGGCTGCTGCAATGGGTCTTTTTTGCAACATCTTCATTTGTGTAGAACAGGGAACACAATTTGCAATAAAACCCTGTTTTGGGTACCACATAATTCACACCTAGAGGAGTAAACACCACAAAATAAACTAAGAGATCTACTCTACATCATGTCTTATAATGTCATATGTCATTTCAGCTAAATCTTAAAACCATAATTCACGTTACATTAAAAGCTGCTTTATCCTTAAAAGTCTCTGTTTTAGTTTAGTCAAGCAGGGGCCTATTAGTAACTAGTGCAGGTTTGTTTTATTTTTGTTGTTGTTTTTTAGGTGGTTTTTTTTTTTTTTTTAGGTGGTTTTTTTTTTTTTTTTAGGTGGTTTTTTTTTTTTTTTTAAATTTAAAAATCAACCTTTCAGATTTAGGGTCCATTTTATTGGTTCCTTCAAGAAATCACAACGTTTTGTGATCAGTTTTGGAGTATTTAATATGACTCTGAACTACTACGACTGTTGTACTTTGTGCTAGTAATTGAGTTTGTGCTGCTAAAAGATACCTCTTTAAAAGATACCTCTTTCAATTTCTGCCTAAGGAAAGGGTTATGAAAAATGCTACGAAAATAAGGAAAAAAGGAAGAAAATACTCGGTTTAGGGCAGGAGTGAAGAAGGGGGAGGAGGGGGAAGCCCTAAAATGAAAGGCTATGGGGCAACGTATTGCCAAAAATAAAAGTCAGATGAAATGAGAAATGCTACTGTGATGCACAGAGACATTTTGGAAAAGAAATGGAAACAGCCTTACCAACAGGCACGTTTGGCTGGTATGGCCCAATCCTGAACTCATCTGGGACGAGAGGTTTCTCCTGGACACTCTTTGTTTCCTGCTCGCCCTGGGGGTCTGTGTTTTCCTGGGTGTTTTTCTCAGTATCCGGCGCTGTTGTAGCATCAGAAGCTTCAACACTTTCAGCCTTGGCATTCTCTTCGCTTTTCGTTCCGTTTTCTAACGTTTCACTCTCCTGCTCCGGCTCTTCAATCTTGTCCACCTTGATCTCTGCCAGGCTGTCCTCATTCTTGCCTGCAGCCTTGGCTGCCAGCCCCGACTTGCGGAGCTTCTGGTGGTCGGAGTCCTCCTCGTCGCCCACCTCGTCCAGGGTGACGAAGCCCTCCATGCTGCGCGGGAAGCCGCCCACGTAGCGCTGTGGGGAGAACGGGGCCTCCGTCAGCTCAGCCTGCAGTGCTCCCCTCACACCCTCCTGAGCTTCATAACAGAAGGATCTTCTCCAAACTCCTCCTACAAGAGCTGCCTCACTCACTCAAACTCTTACTCAGGGTTTAACCAGCTCTTTTTGTAATCCACAGCCCCAGAATCAAGGATTCTCTTTCACAGTGATATTTTTTTTTTTTTGCGTCAGGAGTGGTCACTGTTTCACCATAGCAACATCATTTCAACTTATGAACAGGGCCAAACCCACCTGAATTCTCAAGCTGAAAGTTCTTTAAACATGAGTACCTTAAGTGAAAGTAATTTTGGAGTGCACGAACTTTGTTTCTATTTGAGAGTCCCCTAAGATCCTTGAATTCATGGCCTGAATAGAAGGTAAAACCTTACCAGAACTATTCTGTCCCTGGTCATCTGTAACTAATAGTATGAAAGTTCATTAAAAAGAATTAAAAGCTCTTTTCAACCAGTAGAAAGCTTAGAGCATCCACATTAGAACAACCACTAAAACACAAATGAAACCAAACCAAACCCAACCCAAACCCACCAACCACTCAAACTGTGAAGGCCTCTGAAAATCCAGGTTTCATTAGAAGCAGGACTGTCTAAATTCTGAATTTTTGGAAATGCTCCTGCTGATATGGAGATATCACTATTCCACATACTTAACAGCAACTGTGAGTAGGACTCAGGCAGCATCAACTTTGTGAATGAAGTCAACTTCAAGGAATGAAGTTTGGGTCTGAAGCAGTTTATCACAGCCAATGCCCACATACTAATAAGGAACATGAAGAAAACTGGGAAGTGCCATTTGCATGGCCAGTATCCATCTCAGCACCATTAACCAGGTTCCTGACAAGGATCCCCCAAAACTGAGATCCATGCACATCTTGTTCATTAATTAGGAACATGCCTTTCTTGCAAAACAACATTCCAAGTTAACAAATTACTAAAACTTTGCACACTACTCCACAGAACTGAGTATGATTAACAAAGCAGGTAGGACATAAAACCCACAAGAGTGTGGGATGATGTGATGAGAAAAAGGGAATTCACAGCAAGTAGCCTGTGACTGGAAACACCTTGAAACCAATTGTTTTCTTTCTCCAGTGGGAAAGAGGCCCTGGCTAACTGCAGATGGCCCTACCTGCCTCTCAGTGTTAGGTGGAGCTGTACATCCAATTCTGTCCAAGCCCAGATTAGCCTCAAGTCCCCAGTACATTATTTTTCGAACATCATTTCTGTGCTCAAGGGTACATACAGACAGTTCTTTGAGAGACTGCTCAGGAGAACACAGTTCCTGGCTAAGTATTAGTCAAAGAAAGGGTGAAGAGAAAAGCAATCAAATCCCCAGCAAGTAACAAGGGTAGAAGCCCACAAGTTAAAGGCTTCTGTCAAAACAGAACCAGGGATTTATAACGGAATCCATGTGCAAGTTACATCCAGTGAGATCTTCCATTTTCTTCACAGGAGCTTTAACACCTGTTCCTCTCCAGACAGGTGTTTTAAAGACCCACAAGAGGAAGGTCTGCAACAGAACGTACATGGTGTGCTACCTAAGTTAGATTGGGCTTCCCCCACTCAGCACCTCACTGTGTCAGTTACCTTTTTAAGCTTTTTCTTGGCTGCTGGTGTGGCTGCAACGTTCCCCTCAGTTTTTACAGTCGCATCATCAGGTGTGTCCTTTTTTTCCTCAGTAGCCACATCAGCTAAATTGGCAACATCTGCATCCTCTCCTGCTGAGCTGCCACTTTCTAACAGTGCTGCCGCCTCCTCCTCATCCACCAGCAGCTCATCTTCAGACTCCAGGAGTAAACTGGGCTCGTCTTGCTCTGCCTGTTCCCCGCTTTTGGCACCTGAAGGCTCAGCAGCATCCTCCTGTTTCTCCTCTTTCACTTTTTCTTCTGCATTGCCACTTTCAGGTTTCTGAGCAGGTTCTGTTTTGGACTTCTTATCACTGGGAGAATCTTTGCTGTCTGGGGAATATGTTCTCTTTCTGTAAAGAACAAAGAACATTGCTGCCTGTAAAACTGGAGAGCCCAGAAATTACTGAAGAAAAAGTTCATATTTCTTTAGACAAGCCTGGAAACTATTGTGTTTCAGTTTCAGAAAATGGAAGGCTGAGGGAAACCCTGAAGGACATCATTCTTCAAACATACAAAAGGCTGCTCCAATGAGAAATTATCCTTACAAGACAGGACAACTGCTTGTGGGCTTAAACTGCAGGAAGACAAGGCTAATTAGGGACTGCACAGGATTTCCTGAGGAGCCAGAAGAGGCTGTGAAATCCCCATCATTAGAGGAAAAGGGTGGGTAGCATATTTCAAACAGTTCATCTCTGGGCACACCACCAACCATTTGATCTCAAAGCTTGCCTGACTCTTTTGTATTGTTTCTATACTCTGAAAAAGGTACTTCCATATTTCTTTTAAACAACATCATGCTTTAACAATGGGAAATTACCTGGTTTTATCCTTTTTCAGCAGTTCAACTCCTTTGTTGGGAATCTAAAATAAAATTAAAAAAATCTGTGAGTCATAGCAGACTGTGACTTACAGAACTGCTGCAGCATTAATTCAGACCAGAATCCAATCCAGCCAAGTGCTTCCAGCTACACTAACCGCGAGGAACTCTGCCCACGCCACCCACCATCTGATCAGTATACCTTTATTTCATGTCAGACAGGATCTGACCAACCTAGAAATCCCCTGCCTTTATTCACAGTAATTATTCAATACAAATGGGATATCCTGCTTCAGAAAATTCACATACAAATCCTAGTTTGTTTATGAACCAACAGCATGTAGTGCAGGCACTGGCACAGATCAGTCCTAAGCTGTACTTTTCTCCCTGTCATTAGTGCAAAATCTTTAGCAGACTCCCACCACTTCACCTGTTTATGAATTACTGAACAGGAAATGTCACTTGTAGGCAGTAACAAGGAAATCTATTGAAATTGTCATTAAGTGCTCATTTTGCAGCACTACCATGTGCAACAGTAAGATTTCTTCATGCTCCACAACAAAGCTCATGTTTCTAGGAGACAGCCTGACAATTCACATTTCTCCTGCTTGTATTAACACAGAACTTTATTATTATCACAGAATATTCTGAGTTGGAAGGGACCCATAAGGATCATCAAATCCAGGTCTTCAGTGAACGGCCCAAAAAGGTTGAACCCACAACCCTGGCATTATCAGTACCATGCTCTGAGACCAGCTGGGCTCATCTCAGTTTTCTACCCACTGTCCCAGTCGGATGAAGAAACACCTATAATTTTGTGAATATTACCCTGGTGTTATTCAGTTAACCTTTCCCTCCTCTGTACGAGCTGCACAAGCAGAGGTGCAGTTCTGATATATTTTAAGTTTTCACAAACCTTCTTCATTTTCCAAAAGGAAGGAAAAAAAAAGGATCCCACATGAGAGAATGTTCGAAATGGAGTAATTATATTTAAAATCTACATAATTTACTCTAACATCCGAATTACAGTAACTGTTTGGGTTTTGTTTAATCTGAAAGGAATATCCTTTAACTTGTCCTCATAATACCACACTCGTGCCAAGTACCTGCACTTGAGCACCCAGAAAATATTAAAGCCAACTGTTCAATTTTACATGCAACACGGAGTTTTCAATAAGCAATGGCTGCCATCTACTTCTCTTTGCATCTTCAACTACAATTAAAAAAGTGAAAACACCTCTTACCCGTAACACCAGTTTCTTGTACTTTTCAGATAAATCCACTTTCACACATCTGCCTTGGAACCAAAGCGCTTTGTTGGCACAATGCTCAACCATGGCCAAAGCATCTTCTCTGGTCTCCATCTCAATAAAGGCCTGAAAAGATTAAAGCACATGTTAAAAACCTCTGAAACACACAACACTCTTCCAGGCAAAGTTATTTAACTTAAAACACAGCATTTCCAAATACTGAAACAAAATTATGAGGTTCAACTACATCCATCCTCACCAAACATTTACCCAAGTGCTCCACAAACCCCAGCTTTTCAATTCAGAACATCTGTCCCAGAGACAGTTCTGAAATTAAACAGGCATTTAAATAATCTGCCAAAAAAGTCACCATGAAATGAAATATGATTTAAATAAAAAAGCCTCAGGACAATGAAACTCTCATTTAGTGCTTATGTACCTGGGAATTTCAGGGGAGCTGTGACATTACCTCAGTAGTTTATTTTTGTTTTTTGAGAGAAGCCTGGAACAGAAAAGCAGCAACTGCTGCTCCTCCAGCTTAGTGAGGAGATCCTCTTGGGAACAAGCCTATGGCATGCTAAGGTTGCTTTAAACAAGCACATCTGGGATGGAGTATTCTTGCCAAAAACTGAAAGCTGTTTCAGCAGCCAACTTCGACAGCAAAGGGATTTTGTTTTTCCAGTGAAATAAGGTCAGGGAGGACTTCCTAGGGGTCATGCAATAGTCTAGTAATTTTTCACTTCTCAAGTGTGGCATTAAGGGATTCAGGCACCCATCTCTTTGAAAAAGCATGGAACTTCCTATTTTACTCAAGGGAGCAATGAACTGGGACAGTAAAGCTTAAAAAAATTAGAGCTAAATAGTTTTAACTCCTGAATATTTATAGAAATCACGTCCATGCACATCCAAAGCATTTCACTATACACATGCTAAAGTCTGTCCTCAAATCTTTCTTTTCCAAGCTAGAAAATACAGCAGGACTGCTTTTGTTTAAAGAATGAAAAATAAAGGGTAAGTAAAAGAAACATATAACAGTGGAATGTATTTGTTTATGTTCCATAGGTAATGGTTTTCCAGCCCTGAAAAACAGTCCCAAGGCTCCAAAAAAGCTGCATAATCAAATAATTAAACCACCATGCTAAAATACCTTCTTTCTGTTTTTAAAGCAGCTCATATTCCAGGGACATTTCACAGAAAGCTCCAAAGCAAACCCCCACCTGGACAGACCCTGGGTCATTTCCAAACCTATGCCAGAGCAGAAAGTCTACACACGCCCCAGCTGAAGGTGTAATTTCTTCCCAATTAAAACCCCGTCCAAACCCTCCCCCAGGGGTGTTCCTCTGCAGTCACCTGGCTTTTCATTCTCATGAGGATGTAGTTCTTGATCTTCCCGTAGGGCTCAGCCAGTTTGAGCACGGCATTGTCAGAGTAGCCCGAGTGGGGCAAGTTGCTCAGGTGGATCACACGACCAAGTTCTGGTTTTGGTGGCTCAGTCTTTTGGTCAGGCTTACCCTCAGGTTTCTAAGATTAAAAGGGAAAGACATTTTTGAAGACTTACATACAAGATATACATGGGTGACTGTCCCTTGATTAATTTGATGCACTGAAAAGTACAGAAATTAAGAATAATTTAAATGTAGCAGCCTCATAACACTTACTGCCCCAGATTAAAATAAGACAATGCTAAAAAAAGCAGAAGTGTTTTACCTTTATTCTCTTGTATTTCTGTGACAAGTGGACTCTGACTGGTTTACCAAACACCAGGGCAGGTGTTGTCGAATAATATTCGACTGCAGCCTGGGCATCTTCAGTGGTTGACATTTCAATAAATGCCTAAAATTATAAAAAATCAAATTAAGTGCTGCTCTTTCAGGAATCTGATTTTTTTTCAAAATTTCAACCTCTTCCATGCTTCCTTTTAAAAATAACTGCATCAGAAATGAAAACTGCTTTTTTGGTTACATGAAGCGACCGGCAGAACTTGGCACAAATTTCAGATACTTTATTTAGGTGCACGAACAGAACAATTTTGTTTGTTTACATTCCACCTACATTAGATTCAAAACATTCAATTGCTTCCTGCTTTTCCCACTTCTATGGTATTGCTTTTTTTCACACTTCAAAGTCAGACACAGTCCATAACACAAACTAAGACCAAGTAAGTTTTCAGATAGTTTCAAAACAAGAGCAGAATGTGGTGTTGTTGAGAAAGCAACGAACAACCAGCCAGGAGGATTTTCAATGTTTAAGTGAATGATGACAGATGTGGCATCTCACTGGGTGGCTGAGCAAGTCCTTTTCCAAAAACAAAGCTCAGACAGGAACAGGAAGCCCACCAGAGACACCAGCCAGCCCCACCAGCAGTGCCCTGGGACCCAATCTTACCTCATTGATTTTGTTTAGAATCAGGTGATTTGTGATTATCCCAAAGGGTTCAACGAGCTGAAGCAGCTGATATCTCAGGTTCTTTCCCCTCTGGAAATCCATGATGTGCACAACTCTGCTTGTTTCCTGTTGAAGACAAAGCACGTGCACACAGCATGAAAAAACCTGTGTACCAGCAAACCTGAAGTCTGCCAAGGCTCTGCTCTACTGGTGTACTGCTCTACTGTTTAAAGTTTTAAAACATTTTTATATCTAGCTTCACTAGTGACCAAAACAAGATGCAACCAGAAAAGGCACAGAATTTGCACAGATTTCTAGAGCAAGATGCCTGCCATGCCAAAGCTGCCTTTCCTTTAGTTCACATCCCGCAGCTTCATCATAAATAGAATGTCTAAAGAAGTTCTGTAGAGTTTTGGAATAAATATTTTGTAGAGTACTCAACACAACAAACTCCCAATCTCATGTCAAAGCTTCAGTACTTCCACACAAATTCTAAAATCTCACTTCTAAAGACAATTAATTCATTAAAAAAAAACAACAAACAAAGCCCATACCTTAAGAAAGCACAGAAAAGTTATAGAACAAAAATGTGAGTTAGAAAAAAAAAAGAATTTCAATACTAACCACTCTGCCCTTCTGCATGTGTCTGGGTCCTTGCATATTTCCATTTCCAGCTCCTTTAAGAAATTAAAAGAATGAACAAGCTTAGTTCAACCTGCAAGACTGGGATTAATATGTCTCATCATGAGTTCTTAAAAGATATGTCACTTGTAATACCAGACTGAGATCAAGTTCTAAAAACTAATTATTTCATTGCACTCTAAAAAGGCTTTTTATTTATTTCAGAGCTCTTGTAACTTAGGGTCCTCATTCCTGCTCCTCCCCTTTACTCTAACATTAGAGAAAGAGCTGTATTTATTGCTGTTCAGCAACATCAGAGAGTAAGTACAGCCCATTGGAAAAAAAAATCTCCTGTTTTAAAGAAGATCTGCTAGAGGAAAATATCTCTGTACACAATGGATGTGGGATTTCTTTATCTAAGACACTCCTTTTACAACTGAGGCTTTAGGTTCTAAAACATCACCAATTCAATCACAATACCCATTAAAAACAATCAAACAAAAAAAAACCCACACAAAACCAAACCCAAACAAAACCTCCTTTCAAATAGTTTGGCCTATAGTTAAATCTGAGATATTAGAAAAAAAATAACATTCTTATTTTAATGTAATTAAGTATGAGTGCATCTAATATCTAAAAAAATGTCTAAAATACTTGTACTCTATCAGGATATCCAGGTAAATTAATTAGTTTTGCTCTTTTAGTCATTCGAACTATCTAATAGGTGGGAAGTAAGAGCATAAGGCAAGAATCTGATTCTTAGCCTCTTTTCCTGAGAGGAAGAGGCTTGCATCATCTTTCCACTTCTCACTTGCTACTCCAATTTATTTCTCAAATTCACTTAAGAATAAAATAGGGGGGAAAAACATTTAGGACACTGAATTCTTAGAATTTTCACCCAGAAAACTCCACCAACATGTAGCTACTCAGAAGATAGATACAAAAACCTTCTACAAGGGGAAAAAAAAAATCCAAGTGCTAAACACATGTAGATTTATCTCAGTCAAAAATCACCAGCCATAGGGAGTTGGCAGCTGGCAGAAAGATGAAGTGTGGAAACTCAGTACCAGTCTTTACTCAGTACCTGGCCAAAGTATTTTAGTTCTAGTGCTGAGAAAAGCATTTTCCTTTGCTGTTTTAAAACATCAGTAACAAATTAAAACAAGACTAAAAAAACCAACCAACCAAAAAAATCCCCCAAAAACCTAGCAAGAAAATAAAGCCTTATGAAGATAGGTGCCTGTTGAGGTTACCTCTGGGCCCAACAGGAGGTCCTCCAAGGTGGAATGGAGGTGGTGGTGGTCCCAAAATTCCCGGTGCAGGGTTTGTAGATTGCTGCAACATAAAGGGATCACCCCTAGACAGAGAAGAAAACACAATGTCATTTTAAACCAAGAAACTGTGAAGTTTTCGTTGACATAACACCCTAATTTTTGCAGAGCTTCTATGCAGACAACTCAGGCTACTTTTACTGCTGCCCTTCAGCTGGAAAACAGAGGGAGGAATCCACCTGAACCAAAGGAAGTGTGTTGTTTCACATAAAACGTTAGGAACGTCCTCTGCTTCAAATAAACAATTACAAATACTTCAAAATTAATTACTACTTACATTCCATGTCCTGAATCACTGTCAGGATTCCATTCTGGGTATCTTAAAAGAAACAAATTAAAAGAAAATATAAGAAAAATGCCATCTCCTCTAACTGTGTAACACTTTTCACACAGGCAGCGATACCTGGAGGTGTAACACAGCTGCAGCACAGGCAACACTCCAGGCCCACTGCCAGAGCCATGAGCAGCCCTGACAGAAATGCTGCTCTTCAGGACGAACTCCCTACAAACTCCCTGTTTGCAGAACTGGTGGTTTTACAACAAAAATGTACAAGTTGGTATCAGTAACTACAATGACAACAGATAAGATTACAACTCAACTGCTAAGTTTCAGCTATTACATATACATCAGTAGGATTCCAAAGCTATGAAGCAGGATCCCTTTTTGTCCTGAAGATGCTCCAAGTTGTTTTTATTCCCTACACGGCACAGTATGTTTTCTAAACCTGCGCTGTGCAATGGTTATTTAGAATCAGGGAACACCTTGAGCTGGAAGGGACCCACAAGGATCATCCAGTCCAACTCTTGGCCCTGCACAGGACACCCAAGAATGCCAGGCTGTGCCTGAGTGCTGTCCCAGGCTGGTGCTGTGCCCAGGCTGAGCCCTCCTCCCCAGTTACTGTACTTCCAGTTCATACATTTCCAGCAGCAGCTGACAGCGGCGGCTGTGAGTCGCTCCATTGATGTGATGGTTCCACTCCTGCAGCAAAGTAAACAAGGCACAATTAGCAGCCACACACGGGAGCCCTTCCCACAAAGTCACGGCCTACAACACAGTGCCTGCTCTGCTAATCTTGAGTTTTGCAGATCCATAGAGAATGGAATCTGTTTGTGGTGCTTTGAGGAGACACTGACACTGCACCTACCTCCTCCCTGCTAAGCTGGCTGAAAAGGTGTCTGATGGGAACGGGGCTGCTCCTGCCTCAGAGTGCAAAGCTCCCTGGAAAACTCCAGCCCAGGCACAGAGCGCCATGGCAGCCTTTGGAACTGAAGGCTGTTTGTTTGTCTTCAGGCATTTCAGAATTTCCTCTACTCTGCTTCATTCCTCAGACTTCTACAGATTAATATGAAGTAAACACTCCAATTTTTAGAACCATAAAGAGGCCAAGAAATTACACGGAATTCAGAAAGGAAAGACTAAAAGAAAACTAAGTGCATAGCTAGGACAAACTAGAAGTATACAGGTGAAATATAAAATGTATGACCGCTTGAGGGGAATAATAAAGGAAAAAAGCAGATCTAAATCAAGATGGTACAAAGGAGAAATAATGAAATTAAATCAAATCATCCAGGTAAAACTCCTCCTGGTTCTGGTTTTAGCACTAGAAAGGAATGAAGCATTTCAACTTTTTCTCTGCACTGTTTTAACTACAAAGGGAGTTATTTATTTTAGTGCCTGATCTCTGTATCTTTATATTCTTACAAGTAAGAGCACAAGTCTGTGCTTTATTCTCATTTGTGAAGCGGCAGAAGCTCTGGAGTTTCCCTGCTGCACATCTGGGAGCCTCAGCCTGACCTTCACCCTGCTGCTCCTCAGGGAGGAAAGGGACCAGCAGAGATAAACAGCAGGGAGAGTCATTCAAGAACCTTGGGGCAGAAGATTTTCTCTTATCAGCCATGTTTTCAACTATGAACACAAAGTGCACTGGCAACTGCTCTATGTGGCTCTTCTTACATGTCTGTTTCTGCTCAGCACCCACAAAGGGTTTTGTCTAATCCCTCACCCTTCCAGATTTTTGGTCTCTGCCACACTACAGCCATCCTGGACACAACGAGACATTCCCAAGGCTCACTGTACTGTTTCCATATGTCAAATGCCTACCCTGCACTACCTTCAAAGGAGAAAAATCTGGATTTAAAGTACCTCATGAAGTACTACAATATAACTCCATGATGCTCCTGACACGAAGCAGGATGAAGTCATCCCTTTTATCAAGATGTAAAATGAGAGCACCGCTTTTTCTTGTTAACTGCACAAGATGTAAGCTCTGCAACTATAAATAGGCTGGCAATCAGGATGAAAAACACCCACCAAAAAAAAAAAAAAAAAAGTATGAACCGTTCAATATGAAGTTTCTTCAGTTTAACACTTGCTAACAAGTGTTAGCATTACACGCTAGAAAATAGTCCTGTAATCCCCAAACCCCTTTAAATTTGGGGTCACAGTCAGTAAAGCTCAGTGGCTGGTTCTGCCAGACATAACATGCTTTCAATTCGTCTCAACACAAAAGTGATGCAGAAGTTATCTGCAAACTACAGGCAAAGTTCAGGAGATTTAATTCTCATTCAAATGCTTTTAAACGGGCAAAAAAGGGGGATGTGATTCAGATTTTTCTTCTCCTGGTAGCTCATCTACATGAACTTTTTACACAATTCTTAATCTGGATTCCCTTTGCTGCCTGCACCCATTTGGAAGTGTCCCTTCCCCAGGGTTTTGGGGCACCAGGTTATTTGTATTTACAGGAACTCATTAACACAAAGGCCCCAAGTTAAGTGAGAGAAAACCTGCACTAAGTTTCTGAAAACCCAGACTCCCCTTTGGCTCGGTCGATGCAAGCCAGAGGACACGCTGTTCCTCAGAAAATGAGGCCACACTTGAGCACCTAATTTTAGCCAGCCCTCTCCCAGGGCCACAGCCAGGTTTTCTCTCTGAGATGTACCAGGTTCAAGTGTTTCACCTCCAAATTCATCTGCTCGGGTTGCATCAGCCTTTGTCTCTGGCAGGAAAACACTCCCTCCACATCTAACACCTCAGACCCTGATAAAGGGATCAGGATTGACAAAATGCCTGAAGTAACTGGGGCACAATTTACTTCACAGACAGAAAATAAACTCGGTCTTAAACTATACACACATCAAATTAAAGAAGCAATTAAGAACATCACTAAAAAAAAACAAAAAACAAAAAACACAAGAAGATTAATTTGTCAATTTAAGTTACCCTAAGGATGTTTAACACCTTGCTTGCACTTAAAATACACATGGCTTGATGAAACACTTTTTAAAATCTCTGATATTTTTATCTGGAGGTGGGGAAAATGAGATTTTGTTACTACAGTAATAAATTTACATAGTCCCAGCCATGAAAAGCATTCCCTTTCTGCTTTCCATAAATTTCAGTTTGAATCAGATTACTTTAAAAGTTATGTTTTACTTGATTTGATTTTCTGGGAGACATAAAATAAGGAATTCTGTAATGGTTGGGTATGCAAAGCAGAGGAAAGAAGGAGAGAAAGAAAAATTCTTGTGGTGACATGATTTCTGAAATCAGAAATAGAACCCCAACTCGGGTCATAAGAACCAGATGATCCAATCACCAATATTTTATTGTTTACTAGCAGATTTAAAGTCAAAGTATATTCCTAAAAAAAATAAGTTTTACATGTTACAGAAGAGGTCAGCCACTTAGGTTATGCTGTTAAAAAGAATTTTGTATTTCTCTTATCTGGAAAGGTATTTCCATGTGGATATCCTTTCATTACATCTGCACTCCAAAACACACTAAGAGCCACGAGCCTTTAAAATAAAGAGCTAAAAAGACCCCTACTTACAGGATTACTGGTTGCCATCTTCAAGGGCCTCAGAAGTTAATGTTTTCAATCTAACCAAATGAAGTCCTTTTACAGAACTGAGCATGGCAGCTAAACTGTTAACACTTAAAACTTTAGTGAAAATAAACGTCAAATACAGGAGACAAGAAACCTGGATTACTGTATTTTATATAAAAAGTAATTAAAGCAGCACAAGTTCATAAACTGTCAGATCAGGTGGAGCCATACAGCATGTGCTCTAGAAGTGGTTTGATCCTTTCCTTGCAGGGACAGAACAAATTCTTGTGTTTCAAAAAGATCAGATGTACAGAACAGCACTTTTTGAGAGGTAACTGTAAAGAAATGGTTAGTAACAGCAATTCCACATCGTATCAACTTTACAGTAATAGCACGTATTAAGTTTTCAACTGAAGGCCTTCAAGCTAATTAGCCACTAATTGTGACAAGAGGGGCACTGCATTAGCCAATTAAATTGCCTAGTATACTGGAAATCAGCAAGATGAGTACATTGGAAAAGGTGAAAGTGAGAAGGCTCTGAAAACACCATCTGAATCGTGTTGAGTAACCTGCTCCCTTTGCAGAGCTGCACTAGGCGTGGACAACTAAGAGGGAAGTCTCAGCATCACCGAACACACCCGAAGATCCACTCTACTCGTGAGCCAAGTAAAGAACACTACTAGGAACACAGAGCAGGATACTGCAACAGCAGACTGATTGCTCGGAGAGTCTACAGGGACAGATGCAACATGTGACAATAAAAAGTGAGCCTGAAGTGTTCTAAGAAAGTTGTGAAAAAAGGAGAAAAATGACGACAAATTTCAGCCATAGTATGAGATAGAGTGTTAAAGTGAAATTAAAAAGGCAAGAATGAGCTCATCTAAAACGTGGTTTTTACTTTTGCAAATAAGTTCCAGGGCTCTACATTAACTCTTTCCCTCTGGACAGGGAAAAAGCAGAACTGTGCAAGAATGCATCTTAACTACATATAAATCAGCAATCAAGACAGATGTGGAGGAGAGCTGAAACTAGCTTCCAGAATGGCACAGTAGATACACTGCAAAAAAAACCCCAAACCAGCAAAAAAATCCCAAAACCCACCCCAAAACTGCTTGAATGCCAGATGTTTGTGGTTAAGAGAACATGTAGATGTAAAATATAAACAAGATATCCCAGTAGATGATAGCTGTTTGACTTGAAGTTAAGCAATCTGGGCAAATAAAATACATTAATGTAAAGCCCTGGTTTACAATGTTTGTCAACAATTACCTTGCAAATAAACCAAGTGACTTTTTCACTCTCAAACCAACTTTCAGATCATTTCAAAAGCAACCAGGCCATAGAAATAATTAAAGAAATAGGTAAAAACAGAACAGATACTACAACGTAAAGGAAAATAGAAGTATCTGGTGCATAACTCACCTTATTAGAATGAACTGGCATATCACATATAGAGCACAGATGGGGATAACCCTTCGGTAAGAATCCATGGAAGTCTTCAATATTGCTATTTGGAGGAGCACCTCTCTTTTTCTCAAAGAGAGATCTCTCAGGACCAGGACCACGACCCATTCTGTCATACTCACTGTCAAATTTATGATAGTTATGCGAAGTCTCACCATAAAAAGATTCATCCCTACACCTTTCTCCATCTCTCAATCTGTCATCTTCATAATCCATTCTGTCATAATAACCAGATTCTTGAGAACGACTTCCATGGTCATAGTCAACCACTGGGTTGAGACTAGGACCACGATCATCAAAGCTATCTCTTCTAAAATGCCTTTTTTCTTCCCAATCATCCCTAGGTACTCTGTATGGTGGTTCCCGTGTGGATGATCTGCCATCTCTACCATAACCTTCTTCAGCTCTCCTCCTTTTAAGTTGTAGAAGGATCTGAGGCAAGTTTTCAGGAGTGATCTTGTCCTCGGGATAGCGACTCAGTTCATCTAAGTCTCTAGCAGACAGACCAAAGCTGGCCAAAATGTTTGTGGCCTGGTCTGCATCTCCACGGTGCTGAGAAGACAAAGGGAGCGGACCTCTACTTCCAATGTTAAATATAGACTGCAAATTATGGGAAGAGGTACTACCAGAAGACAGTGCACTATGAGATCCTTGTTGGTTCAATGAAGAACTCATTCCAAGATTCATTAAGCTAGCAAGGCGTGCAGTACCCTGGTTCATCCTTCCAAGAGATGCTGGCATATTTAAAGACTGAGTAGCAGCAGCAAGAAGGCCTATTCCTGCAGAGAGGTCACGCCCATGACCTTGTGAATCCCTACTCAGAGATGACTGCTGGAATGACTTGGACATTGTAGAACTACAGCTTGTCTACTTTATGGATCAAAAAAATTCTTTTTTTTTGTTTTTTTTTTTTTTTTTTTTTTAAGATGGAGCAAGCATTCTGTTAAAAACAAGTGATATGTGCAAAATTTTCAGATTGCTAAGATTTGAAATAGAGAATATCATCCTGTCTCAACATCACACTATCAGAATTAATTTATTTAGGCTTACAAGGGCCTCAATCTCTCAAAGACATTAGGATGCTCCCAGTTTTTTGTATGTAAGAAGATTTAACTTTAACACTTTAATGAGCATATAAAGTGAAAAAGCTGTGGACACAGTTCTGTTATGAGAAAAAGCCAGACAGATTGTGATAAGGAGATTCAAGCTGTGTGAACTTTTAAGGGTAAAATGACACAAACCGTATCATGGTGATAAATAGATAAAAGTATGCTTTTTATAATAATAACATATTGAATATGGTCTGTGAACAGTTGGAATTCTTTGTGTTGTATGTTTATAAACATATACACACCCTAAAAGAAACTTCATTAAACGACTGAAGATAGAAGTAAGGTTCATGAGAGTTCTTCTGCAAGTCGAGCAGTTTCATGAGCACCAGAACTAATNTTTTTTTTTTTTAAGATGGCTGCAAAGAGAGCTCACACTAGAAAGCTAGGCAAACTTCACTTCAAAAACGGTAACGCCAAGAAAGAGGATCAATAATGACTGCAGATCTTCTTCAAGCTGAGAAACACCAGACAATTCTGTAGAAAAACAAGCAGTTTTAGTCATAAATCCCTTTAAACAGATGCAGTTTTAAACTTATGCATCATGTTGATCTAAAAAAACATTAAAGATCTCAATCTTACAAGGCTTTTATCACATACCAGATTCAAGAGGTACCCAGAACCTAATATATTATTGCAGATAAAAATACAGTAGTGTTTCCTATACATACTACTCTTCTTCCACAAAAAGCTACTTTCACACTGAAGGGAAGTGAATTTCAGAAGTTTGCGATGTCTGAAAGCATCTATAAAGTTTACTGACACGTAAGCCTTGATCGCTGGTTAATGGCTTTGTTCATACCCTACATTACTGTACTGTGTCTGTGAGAAGAACACAAAAAACTTAGGCCCATAGAATCCAAGATGACTTTGGCATATAACACATATTTGAAAATGAAACCTGTACCACCACAGAACAGGACGAAAGGAAGTTAAAAGTAACTGAAGTTTGGGCAAAAAGTTTCTGCTATAAGATCTGTAAATAAGACCAAACATAATATTCAATCTTTATGCAGTAAAATTCCAATTACTGATGTGAAGACAGATGCGAACAAGAAAAACAAGTTTAACATTTTGCAGGAAGTAAACAAGACCTCTTGTTCCAATTGCAGTTACACTGCTAACAGCATTTCTGAAGGGATTCTTTACTCTGTTACATGGCAGCTGTGACATCAGCCTGTACTCAGACCTCAAACTAAACAAGGTCAGGCTTAGTGCTGGGATGGGAGACCCAAGGAAAACTCTGCTCCTGCAGGAAGAGACCCCAGTGAGTCAGGAGATGGCACCACATCCCAGCCGCACTGCCCACCTGGGGCTGGCATTGACACTGTGATCACCTGTGGGAGTTAAAGATCCTAAAACACTGCTCGCAAGAGAGAGGTGACTCTAGCGTCCCACTAAAACATTAACCTAGCACTCAAATATTTGGTTCAACTGCATTTACACGAAGTATTACCTAAACAGTCTATCAATATTCACAGCATGCTGCAATGAATATATATTTCATAAAATGTTCTTTTAGGGCAGAGCAGAAATAACTATAATACTTCACCCCATCCTCCTCCAGCCTTGGGACAGATACACAAAGTTTAAAGCAATTCAACACATGTGAAAATATTCCAGCAGGAATAATCTGTTCTTGGGCCCCCGACGCTGCAAAGCTCCTTCCAGTGTGGGCAGAGCAGTTCTGCTTTTCCAGCACTGCCACTGAGGAGCACATCAAACAGAATCACTTGGAAAAGAAACAGGCACAGGCAAATGAAGTCAGCTCCCAAGAGAACAGGTACGTCTGGGGAGGAATGGAAAGGACAAAATGAAAACAAGGACTTTTCCTTGAAGACACCAGTTCTGCAGAAGGCAAAGGCTCTTGTACTGGAAACAGAAGGAAAAAGGTCAGGGTTAGAGGTCTCTATCCCCAGTGCCTGCTCAATTCACAGCCTGTTCCAACAGTGCACAAAGCTGAAAAGCACTTGGGTTTTCTTTCTCAGTAGCAGCATGTTACAAAATTACGCATTTATGTAAAAAAAAAAAAGGATTCCCTGAAAAATACACAAAATGCACGTAACTCACACAACTCCACCTTTGCAAAGCAATTCCTTTGTACAATTTGCTACGTACTGTTATCAATGCATCTAAACTCATTTCAGCTACGTTTTTTAAAGATTCACATATGCTGGAGTCACTTAAAGAAAGCTTAACTGTGTGACATTTGTTAAGAGGTAGAGAAACATGGGGATGAAAGTAAGTTTGAAAGTTCTGAGGCAGAAGACAGAAAAACACTGCAGAAAGCTTCAGAGGAAAACAGTAACACAATAACACAGGGGGAGCATACCAGGCAAATTCTAAGGGAACGTCCCAGAAAAAGGGGTCACACTGGAGGACACCTGAACAGGAAGCATTGAAGAACCATATTGTAAAAATCAAGACTCTCGAGTTCAAATAAAGAGGAACTCTAATATTCACCTGGGCACCATGTTTTTATCTTACATTCATTCAGTATTCTTCAAAGTACTTTTGTGACAATTTTACAGGCTAATCCTTACTCCTTCCATTTTTACACCTAAATTTCCTCCTAGTTCATTCACACATTTTCAGAAGGGTTTGAAGCTGAACTTACTAGGTTCTTCATAAAATCAGGTATTCCAGAGGGCTTTCTGAGCCTGATCGTGCAGCGATTCCAGATACCCCCGTGGTCAGGACAGGCTCGCTGTGTCCTGCTGTTAGTGCAAGGACCCACGCTATTCAAGTTTCCACTAAATCAGGAAAGTTCTCCACTTTGCAAAAACACCCTTTATATGAACAAATGCTCCCTAATCCTCTTGTCACAGCTGTCAACTGGCAGCTCATTGTGTGCTGCTGCAGAGATTAGCAGGGAACAAACCCCAGGGCACCCCGGCCTGGTGGGACCAGGGCTGCAGAACCCAATGGTGCCACGGTGAGACCCCACACCAGAGCTTTACAGAATCACCCCCACCTCCTGCGGCTGCAAACACCCAGCGAAGGGGTAAAGGGAAAAAAAAATAGGAAAGATGAGAGAAAAAACAAGACAAAGACACAGAGAGGGACAATCGTATGGAAAAGCATGAAGTGGAACAGTAAGACAAGCGTATGAAGAAGACACAGCACACGCTGGCAGTTGGTACTAGTCAGGAAATGCCCTACAACCAATTAGGTACTGAGTACTTAAATTAACAAGTTTGAATATCCTCAAAAAAACACTAATTATCACACCACTCATCTTGCAAGGCACCTGCACTCCACTCCTAACCAACCCCATCCTTTAAGACAACAGAAAGAGGTGGGGGAAGAGCTCTACCCTCACACTAGAGGATGTTTAACTTCCACAGGGTCAGGTTTAACGTCATCCTAAGGCAGCGCTTCCTGTGCTGATGATTCCATGCCAGTATCTGATAGAGACAGGTTCCCATGGAACAGGGTCAGCTTTTGAGAGAGGGTGCCATCAACTGAGTCACAGCAACAAGATGGGTAGGACTGAACAGAGCTGCTGCGAGAGCCAGACATGAGTTAGTTGAAAGTGTTATGCTAATTGTTCTCCATAATTTCTCCATAATTTCCTGTAATTTCAGCTACACTGGGAACAGACAGGCTTTCAGATACACCTTTTTTTAAGAGCTGTGGACAGAAATTTGGCCATATTAAGATTTGAAAATATATAATATCAAGCAATCTTGAAATAAGTTGAAAGTCAAAATGTTATTAGATTTCCAGACAAATGCAGACAATGAAAACAATTTGTATCTACAAGTTGCAAAAGAGTTTTCTATAAAGGCAGACAACAAAAATAAGGAATCTGAATCCTACAGAGTACACTGTTACCAGAGCCCAAAATGAGGCTGATTTTCAAACACTGTAGAAGGTTTTTCTCTTAGTGTAAAACTGAACATATCTTATCACTAAAGCTGACAGAACTCTTGCTCCAATATTAAGTTTGACCTGAGAACGGTTTGATTAAGTGAATTGTTGGAATATATTGACCATGCTGAACACAATAACCTCAGCTTGTCACCTTTTATGGACCACAAATAGACTGAAAATAAGTCCCCAGCTCCCTGTTCCTTCTGCCACTCAGGGGGTTTTAACCTATGCACAGTTACTATAAAGTTAATATTAATCTTGCTCTCAGAACAACTCATCTTTTACCCATTCCTCTTCCACTATTTACAGAAAAAAGTCTTGAAAAATAACAGTTTTCACTTTCTAGTCAGTTTCACTTTCACTTCAAAACACATTGAATTAGAACAAATAAATTCAGTTATGGTAAAACATGAAATTATTTACAAGCTGAAAAGCATACCCTCATTTTGTAAGAACACAATGCTTTTGCAGACCACACACCCTTGGGAAAAAAGTATCACAGAAGTTTTTGGAAGTCTGCTCTTAGGACAAACATCTACAGGTCTTCCTCCTACTCCTCTCTTACACATGGTACTTAGTGTGGCAATCTCTTCTGCCATGGGAGAATTCTTCTGCTTCTTGGAAAAACTGGCTCCCGCACATCACGGCAAAAAGGGTTACTGAGGGAAGAGATCTGCAATCTGGACAGGCAGCCCCCCATGCTGCTCTGAGAATTAACGGTAGCAAAAACAAGAACTTGCAAGGAAATTAGAAGCAGATGTTATCTAGTTGCTGAATGACCAAGTATAATGGATTTCAAATCCAAAGGATTAACTTTTGGACAATAAAGGCCACAGTCTTTCCAAAGGCAAAGAAGGAATTGCCCAGCAGCCCAAAAGAAATGCAGATTCTTGCTCATTTCAGCTCCCAATACTCAGAGCAGTTATTTAATATTGCTGTTTCACACGAAAGAAAGGCACTCGTCTTGTTCAAGCCACCTCCAAGGTCACACCCTCAGAAACTTCAGGAGCACCTGGCACACAGGACTCACACTTTTTCTGGGCACAGATTAACCGGTCTGTTTCAGGCACAACTGGACGAGTTTCAGTTCTTAGGATTATGTTCAGCTTCATCCCAGGGACTTCCTTGATCAGAGGAACACAAAATAATCTGAGAGCTGAAGTGACTGTAACAGAGGACTGCTTGAGAACATGGAAGTGTGACATCTGAACAGGCATATTTACAAATGGGGAATTAAAATGACCCATTTTAATTATCAACCAAAAATCTTAAAAGGACTTTAGAAATCAAAAATCTTCAAAGGACTTACAGTTTTCAACATGTGAATGTAAAAAGGAACACAAAAGAGATTAGTTTCCTATTTCTGCTCATTATATAATTTAATATATTCAACCAGCCCTCCTTTGTAAGAGGTGCATTTAGAACTTCCTTTACAGAAACTTCAGTGGAAAAAAAAAAAAAAAGGTTTAAGGAACAGTAGAGAAAAGGCAAAACCCATGTATTTTTGAAAAGGGGAAGAATTAACATGCAGAAAGAACAGGTAACTGCCGTCACNAAAAAGGTTTAAGGAACAGTAGAGAAAAGGCAAAACCCATGTATTTTTGAAAAGGGGAAGAATTAACATGCAGAAAGAACAGGTAACTGCCGTCACTGTGGTCACCACGCCACAAACACCTCTATGGCTTCAAGCCATTCCCTTCTACTGCTTCCAATCCTGCTGGCACCTTCAGAGCCCCCACTCTTCAGTACGAGAGAGGCACACAGGTTCCTGCAGCTCCAAAAAGCTCCATGGAGCCGCTAACAGAGGGGCTCTGCCAAAACCAGAGTCTCTGTGGAATGCAGTGGGATTTCACTGGGAAAACTCTGGTAACACAACCGTGTTCCCATGCACAACAAGGACACAATCCCCCTTCATTCCCAGCAGGTGTGCGGACCAACAACCCCTCAAAACACCAACATTTTGACACCAACCCCAGAACAAATCACAATAATTTGATAAACACGTCATACAGAAAGTGATCCAAATGCAGACCAAATTTTACCATTAAGAAAAAAGACCAAACAAAACCCCTACACAGAACAGTTCTGTGTTCTGATCTGGTAAACTGAATTTCTGCCTCCAGGCATTTTCAGGGCTGGGATAAAATCCTGTTCTTTCCCAGCTGAAATCCTGCTTGAAGTTGCAAGAAATATTCTAGCTGCAGAGAAAAATCAAGGAACTGTTTTCATTGGTTCAGTGCTCAAAATAAAAACCCTTTTGTTGAAATCATGACTGCATAATACGGTACTTAAACACTCACAAATTAAATTAGTTCAGAAATATGGTGAAGTATTTGCTTTTGTTTTCAAGACTTGTTGATTCAGAGAGCTGATGAAGAAAAAGGAAGCAGCATTGAGGCTATAACAAAACACTCATAAATTAACAAACTGAATGGAAATAATTTCATTGCAGCTCTGCTTGCAACAGCTTCTCCCCCAGATTTGCTGAGCCACCCAGAAGCCTGTCGAGCATTACATTACAAAATACCTTTGTATTCACCAAATCTCTCAGCAGAGACATGTGCAAGTCACAGCAAAGGGCAGCACACAGCTTTTCCTAATTTCTCACCAAATTAATGAATGTTTTTATTTAAGTGCAGCCCTGAAAAAACCAAGTTGCTATATCAGCTATATGAAACTTCAGTCTGGAGCCCCAACCACTGACTCCTCTTCCCCTCTCTTTAACTGATTTTCAGTTTTGATCTTTAGGAACATAAATATCCACATTTTAAGGAAACATTTAGTAATTTCTCTGGAGTTCTTTTCCCATCATTTAGTTCCAGGATGCATGGAACACCAAGTGCACAATGCAGAAGTAAAAACACTGACTTATCACTTCACAAACATGTTCAAGGCCTGAGTGCCAGTACCCTCACTCAGAAATCAGTAATGAATCATTTTGGGAAGTTTTTTTGATAAAATTCAAGACAGAAATTCACTAATTTCTTGGGAATACAGTAAAAACGTTAATATGTTCCACTACACATTATAGAAACAATTTACCAATTTTTAGCACATTGAAAACTTCATCCCAATCTCCCCCTTCTAGTCTAATATTAACAGGTTTGAAATATTAACATGTCTCAAAATATGAGAAGATTAAATGACTGGATCGATAGATTCTTTGTAAAGAAGCTTCTGAAAACGCACACTTTTCTTCTCTCCATGAAAAATACACAAACTGCTTCTAGAAACTTACATTTTCGACCGGAGCTGCTCCCTACTTATCTGACTCCAGGAACTCAGGACCACCTACAGTTCAAAAAACCTGAAGAATTTAAGGCTGAGTAAAAAGAATAAAGATCGTTCAGCAGTTTGAACCACTATCAGATACTTTTTTCCCAAAGGTCTGCTTCGTGAAAAGAACAACAGCCACACGTTTGGAATCTAAGGGATGGTTCAGCTTTCTTTTAACAGTATAAATGCCTCATTTATCACTTAACAAAGCAGCTTTTCAGGCTCCCAGAAAGTTCTTTTCAACTTCTGCTTGTTTTCAGAATAGGTGAACTTTGTATCTGATTACTCCGACTCTGGAAGCAGAGTACGTACATTAAAAAAACGGAACGTTATGAATCCACCACAGGAACAAAAAACATCCCCGCAGCTTGGTTTGTAAGCACAGCCTGAATTATATGAAAATGAAACTGAGTAGAAAGAGGGGTCAAACGGCTGCCTGCACTGTCAGGATTCTTGTTGCTTAATTCATTAATTCTTAAGGCCAGATGAGCATCAAAACCGGCAGTTTTAGGCTCTAACGGCCTGCAGATAGTTAAGGAAGGAGGGAGGAACAAGGCCGCCTGCGAGGCCCCGGTTGGCGCCAGCAGCGCTGGCAGGGCGCAGGGGAGAGCTCCAGGCAGCGGGAAGCGCTATGGAGCGGGGCCACCGCTACAGCGCCGAGGGGCCGAGCGGGAGC
>VYZR01127186.1:10211-27208 GCA_013400675.1 Oxylabes madagascariensis
CTGCTGAGACCTGCTAGTCCTGCTGGACGAGGTACAGCTCAGGAGATCAGCAGTTTTTCATGCTGGGCTTTGGGATAGATTTTTTTCTCTCTGATCTAATGGTCTTTCAGCACTCCCCAGGGAATGTTCTCAGTGCTGATTTTTAGTGAAGATTCTCTGAGCCGTTAGATTACTTTGTACCATTTGAGTTTGCAGTTGAGGTTTGCTTCTGAGAACCTGCTGTAGAAAGATGAATAACTAAGCTGCAGACAGGAAGCACAAGATTTAGTACTGAATTGCTTCAGAGTCCTCTTTGGCGTTCTGNGTATATAAAACCTACTCCGAATGTCATTCTGAAAAGGATGGGTTTGGGTTTCTGCAATGCATGAGAAAGGTTGGTAGAGGGTCCTTCCTGCCAGTTCTCATACACACCTGGGACTTTAGGACTTTCTGAAAAGACTCTCATCATTAAGGAAACAATCTTCAGCTTGGGTGAAGTCAAAGCCTTTGCCTACTATGGTAGTAAGTAGAATTCAATAAACTGCAGGGGTTGCAGTACAGCTCTCAGCATTTCCCTAGAGCATTATGCTCACATAAGGCATCTGTGAACTTCCAGCTCAACTGCAGAGGCAAATGGAAACTTAAAGCCAGGTCAAATAGGCCATGCAACAGAGGCTGGAGAACAAAAAACGATGGATCTTTCATCAAGAGAGACTCTGGTATTCACTGGATAAAAGAAATGAGCTATTCTATAGNATGAATAATGTATTTTTCATGTTACTGCCTTCATGAAAAATTCCTGTGGTTTTAGTCTTAAAACATGTGTGCAGGTGTACTTGACAAACTCACTCTGACAACTGGAGGCACATCTGCATGCTGTCTTTTAATGATGGTATAAATAATCTCCCAAACTGTGAACTACTCACAGGTAATACGTTTCTGTGCAGTCTCCTACAAGTATCACACATGTTAGCAGACAGGGACGGGGGTGACTGTCCTACCAGTGAGGCTTTGGCTTAGTTCCACACCCTGCAAAGCTCCTTGTGAAGCTCAGGTGAACATTTTGTATTTCCGGATTGCATCCTGAAAATATCCCAAATGTAGAAATCTCCCAATTTCTTTATAGCTGACCTTTTATTGGAAATACATTATTGTAGGGCTTGAGCTCATGCTGAAGATTATGGACATGTAGAGCTGTTGTTCATAGTCTGCCACAGACACTCCCAGCCTGCTCTTCTCTCTGTGCATTGTTAGTACCAGTACTGAGCCCAAACTNGCTGTGCTGCAGGCTCTGTGCAAGAGAAAGGAACTTGGGGCTTTTATGACTGATTGTAGTTTCCTTTGAAGCTGCGTGGATGTGGCATCCCGAGGGGTTCTCCGAAGGACAGTTTTGTTGAGGGGGTAAAAACTTGGAAAAGAATTAACAAACACAGTATTAGAGGTGAATTCAGGCTTTTTTTCCCCGTGAATTTCATAGCATTTTAACCTTGATTTAGAGGAATTCCCTTGTGCTTTGATGTCTGATAAAAATATATTCCTCTAAGGTAATCTGCTTTTGGGAAAAACAAAATGTATCAAAGTCTGGACTGTACTTTGAAAAACTGAGCAATTCAGTGTTCTTGTCTGATGCTTAAAATACTTACAAAGTTCCCAACTGAACCTTGGAAAGCCCAACAGAAAGATTGCTGTGTGGTTTTGATTTCTTGCAATAAATTTAGATGGACTTTTATTCTGAAGTCCTTTTGTCTGAAAACTTTTTCTCCCTTCACATGACGCCTGCAGCAGTATTAAAAGTCCTGGCTGCTCTCTGCAGATAACTGTGCTAAGCAAGAGCACCAAGGGCTGTAGAAACCAGCCTTGTCCACTCTTTGGTTTGAAGCAGCTCCCAAGTGTGATGCAAGCAGCAGCTCTGTGTGGGGTTATAAGCAAAGGCCAAAGGATCTCTCCAGATGCAAACCTTCTGAAAATCTGGGGCAGATCGTGAGAGCCATCAAATACTGTGGACATCTTCTGAATTTTCCCTGAATGTTAGCATAGTGCAGAGAGCCTGAGCTCAGGAAGTGCCAAAACCTGCTTCACTGGTCCCTTGAATCTTGAGCACATCAATAGAGCAGATATTTGAACTCGGAAGAATGATGAAAAATCAAGACTCAAAATTATCAACTCGAAGTTCTTGTTCTTTCTCAAAAGGCCCTTTGTAAATCTGCTCCTTTCTAGGTATCTACTTACCTGTCCTTTGCTCCACCAGCCACACCAGCCTCAGCATCCAGTTTAATTTCTTGTAATCCACCTGAACTGCAACTGTAGGACCTCATTTCAATGGCTATTTGTTGATCTGTTCTTATGAGGCCTACAGAAAACCAACCAGGCAGCAGTGATGTGATTTAAGCAGACACTAAGGGGACTCAATTTCTTGTACCCTAGTTACTGTTTGGTCATTTTTCAATGAGTCCAAGTCAAGTAGCAAGTTGACAATGATCCCTGTGCTCCCCGGTGTCTGTTCTTACCCTATGTCTTCTTTCATTTCTCACTCTTCTAACAATGCTGAAAAATCTCCAAGGACTGCATTTTTCCATGTGCTTTTACACGTTGTCCCACTAAGCACTACTATAACACTTATAAATAATAATAAATTATATATATGTTATGATTATTTGGACTCATTAGTACAGAAGGACCCACATGATACGTATGTGCAAATGTGGAATTTGGGCAAATTCCTGCAATTGTTTGTTGTCCTCTGATAAAACGTTGTAAATAAGATGTGCTAAAATACTCGGAAAGTTGGTTTGTTGTGCTGTGTCAGTTCCAGGCTCCCTTTCTTGGCTGTGTGTGCTGCACTCTGCCTGCATTATCTGAGGGGTGATGCTGGTGTTGTTATCTGAGCTTTCTTCTTCCATTGGAAAGGCTTCTTCACCTGCTTCTTCTGAGTACAGGAAAGCCGCGGGCTGTGGAGCAGGTTCCACATTAGCCAGATCTCAGCAACTTTCAGGCTATGAACTACCATGAGATCTTTGTAAAAACAGGGATCAAATGTCTGTAGGTGTGGGGCANTATGTGCAAATGTGGAATTTGGGCAAATTCCTGCAATTGTTTGTTGTCCTCTGATAAAACGTTGTAAATAAGATGTGCTAAAATACTCGGAAAGTTGGTTTGTTGTGCTGTGTCAGTTCCAGGCTCCCTTTCTTGGCTGTGTGTGCTGCACTCTGCCTGCATTATCTGAGGGGTGATGCTGGTGTTGTTATCTGAGCTTTCTTCTTCCATTGGAAAGGCTTCTTCACCTGCTTCTTCTGAGTACAGGAAAGCCGCGGGCTGTGGAGCAGGTTCCACATTAGCCAGATCTCAGCAACTTTCAGGCTATGAACTACCATGAGATCTTTGTAAAAACAGGGATCAAATGTCTGTAGGTGTGGGGCAGCAGAAGGCTTAACAATGCCAAAGGTCTTGAATCCTTCGTGCAAAATGGGCTTGAGGTTGATTCTCTGTAAGCACATGCCCAAAAAGACATCATCAATGGGGAACAGCTCCACCTCTCTGCAAGCCCTAGAGAGCTTCCTCATGGTGCGGCTGGACAGCAAAAACCCTCCTCCTCCAGCGTAGGCAGGGTAGATGCTCAGCCCATACATGGTCTCTGGGATGTAGTATTTGCTCTTCCGGACACGGATGGGACGGGCATTGTAGATGATGTCCCCAACAAAGAGGTCTTCGGTGGGATCGTGTCTCTTGAGGAAATCAACAATGTTCTCGACATTGACAAAAACATCCGCGTCACCTTTAAAAATAAATTTCACGTTGTGGCAGAATTCAGCAGCCCAGCTCAGGAAGTGGATCTCCTTCAGGGTCAGGTTGAAGAAAGTGTCCATGAAGTCCCAGAGTAAAATGTCCCGGTATGTCTGACTCTCCTGGTGCATCAGGGTCTCCCACGTTGCCAGCGCTGTCCTATTCTTTGGTGTTCCTAGGAGGAAAACTCGCTGGATCTGTTCCCCATTCACCAAACCCTCCCTGCCCCAAGTCTTCCGGACAATCTCGCGCCTGTCAAAGTCTTCAACTACTGATTTGATAGCAATGAGCAGAAAGGGACCTCCTGGTGCTTTTTGGCATTTCCTGGGCTGGTTAATGAGGAGATTGAAGTTCCTGTTATCCTTGTTTAGGAGGTAGAGCTTAAAGTTGAAGGCAGAATCAGTCAGCGGGGGTGGAGTTGTAGTTTGGACCCAGGTTTTGGCCACTTCTGTTTGTCTCATGACAGGGGTAACTTGGGGTCTGGGTGCAGTTGCCTCTTCTGGCATCAGCCTCTGAGGTGCTCTGGGATCGGAGATTATTTTTGGTGCTACTCGAGGCTTGTTCTGTGTTGGCTCCTTCTTTCCTGCCGGGACTAAATGTTCCATTTGAGAGTAGAGCAAAGAACAAAGCGCTACCACCAAGAAGAGGGTACAGATCACATCCCCTTTGAGGCGAACTCTCATTGTCTCTCCGGTGTTCCTGGGACTGCTAAAAGTTGTGTTTGAGCTGCCTGGCACCACTGTCCATCTGTAAATAAACACAGAGTGTGCCAGCAGTGAGGATTTGGCAGGTCTGAAGCAAGCAGGCAAGACTAACTGAAACACCATTTAAAAACCCAGCAGCAAAGCACATTTTACTCACACAAGCACGGAGATGTTGAGGAACTTGTCAAAGGCACAAAGGGTTGCAAACTTACTGCTGATCCCAGTGCCAGCTCTGTGACTTGGTTAGTTCAGTCACTAAGCAGTCATCCATCATCCTGAAAACCACTCTCTGAGCACAGCGCAAAATCCTGCATCCCTTACTGCTGAACGTGTTTTGTCATTTCAGAGATTCCATTGGCAAAAGCAAAGTGGAAAATGATGAATGATGCCATTCTCCAACAAATAATTACTTTTTTTTTCTAGCTTGACAACCGTTACCTGATGCTTTTACCCTTTTTGACTCAAACCAGGGAAGCCCAGAGCTGACTGCTGAAGGGCAGACTCTTCATGGCAGTGCGTTGCTGGTGTTTCCCTGCCCACGGAGCCAGCTTTTGTTAAACCAACTGTGATTTGTGTTCAAAATGAATACATTGGGTACAATCTAGAATTCACACAGGATCTTTTTCCTGCCAGTATTCTTTATAAAATATTAAACCATTGTAAGTAAGTTCCATTAATAAGATTAGAAGGGGCCATGGGTGTTCTTCCTCTGCCAAATCACCCTAATCCCTAAGTGAGAGGTGGGGAAATAAATCCCAATATGCAGAAGCAAGACAGAGCATGGTGTTAGGAAAATTTTGTTCATGTATGATAGATGAAGCTGCCTGTTGAAATACGGGATTTTTCCTCACTTACACTTTTCGTGGTGATCTTCTGTGTTACTTGATCGGTTCGTCAACTGCAAACAAAATGAGAATGAAAGAGCAGTAAGAATGCAGCAAGCGGCAGGTAACCACAGTTCAGGGAAAGAGCTGGTCGTGTGTCTGCAGCAAAGGCAGGTCCTCCCATCACCCTGTAGGTGCAGCCACTCCTTGCAGCAGCAATGGCAGAGCTGGACAGAGGGACCCCACAGCTGCTCCAGGAGGAGGTGAGTGACCATCATCATTCCTACCATCCTCAGCAAGAAGGAAGTTGAGTCCCACCCAAAAACTTTCCCACAAGTGCACATAAGTATTTTATATGCCCACTAATAATGTATCATGTTCATATGTGATTTGTGGCTCTCTCTTGCCTATGCTGTACTAATAGAAGCTGCCTGTGAAGGTCTTGCAGTTCTCTTGAATTAGCTGAGATCATATCCAAAAATGACTTCTGGGATAAAAAAAGCTGGAAAGGAACTGTTCACAAGGCCTACAGTGATAGGACAAGGTGCAAATGCTTGGTGGTATCTGTTTTCAGCAAATCTCCTTTTACTGTCCTGTATTGGATCACCTGCTAATTGTTCGTTAACCATCAATTTTGTATCAGCCATAATGTTAAGTTTTTGAACTCAAAATTAGATTGACGAGTCTGTTATTATGAAGTAATAAAACAGTGGCACCTGTGGTATCTAAGCAATATTTCAAGACCTATGAGGAAGAAAAGTTATTACTTGAATTATTACCAGTTGATTTCCTCACTAGACCCTTTAAAATTCTAAGATGCACATTATTTGGACATCCTTATTTAAATACTGTGCTTTTTCATTACTGGTTAACTTCAGCTCCAAGTTACAGTTGAGAGTATTTTATCATCATATGCTTCTGCATATCTTTTTCCCAAGTACAGCTCCAAAATGTTTATTGACCTCATCTGCTTTATCTCTATTATTTATGAAATCGTTATTTTGGAAAACAGCATGTCCATGCCTTGGTGTAAGGCTTTTTGCATTCCTGGTAGATTTAAAATCACTTTGGCCTTGTCCTGATGACCATGGGTTTTTTCCTTAGGCCCTATTTTTTGCCTTTTTCTGCCCTCTGTTAGAGGCTTTTCTTAATTTGCTAGCTTTTTTGTTTACCTTTCACTCCTCTCCTAGGCGAGGCAGATGTTTTCACTGGCATAACTTTGATATTAATAGCAGGATTAAACAATTTTCTCAGATCTCTTGTAAATTTTTGTTAAAATGTTTAGAACATTCAGGATCTGTTTTCTGTTTATGTTCTTTCTGCCACGTGGCTTGGCTCATAACTATGTTCAGCCTCATAAAACAGTCCCTCCTGATGTATAGGATGTTGGCTTGCATTTTATGTCTGAAGTCCCAGCTCTTTCTTCGCAGTAATAGCAAATTTCTTTTTCCTTTTCTATGCAAAAGTTTGATCTCATTTCAGCTGCCAGGCTCCAGATGGTAATTAAGGAGCTGGATGAAAATCCTGGCTTTTTTCTGTGTTTAATGTTATCGACAAGGGTTTGGAATAAAATGTGTGTGTCATGAAACTCGTAATTTCCATGGCTTGCAGATTTATTCTGCCAGCATCTCAGAATCTGGCAGTAAGTGCCCTTGGAAAAGCCAAGAAAAATCCTGAATTGTTACAAACCTGGGCTGATAGCCCAGATTTTCCTCTGTGTTTTCTTTTATTGAAAGTAAAGGATCCGAAAGAGTGATTTCCATGCTGAAATAAAACAGTTCAGCACAGAATATAGACCTCTCATTTTCAAAAGAAGTTGCCAGCCCTTGAAGTGATTCCTTCATCTAATTATAAGGATTTTCCAGTCTTTGTTAGGTATTTCCTTCTTTGGAAGGAAAATACCCTTGATTATTACAGTGGTGTAAGCTCTATCCGTGGATGTCAGTGTGGGAAAAGCTGTTCTGCTCTTGAATACGGAGGGACTGATGATTCTGGCAGACGCTCTGGTATGTCCTAAAGCCAAAAGGATTATTCATCCACCTTGACACCAGCGGAAAAGAATTACAGGGCTATCAAAGTGAGCAGGAAATATTCGATGCCAAACGAAAGAGAAGAGAGCACAGCAGTGTTTCTCAGCACAGCACATCCCTGAGTGTCCGTATCTGAGGCAGATGCACCTCTGCTTCCTCCATCCAACCTGTGAAATGGAGCTGGGCTTACAAACTGCTGCATCACTCAGTGCCTCGAGGAATGGCCTGGCTGCCAGCACTGCCTCTTGTGTCCTCCAAGCTTGGAAAATCAGGCAGCTGTCCCTCTTTGTGTTGGCTGTCTGGGGATGGATACACAGGGGTGTTGAGTCTGGCTTGATGAGGTCTGAATGGGATAATGGGGTTTGTCTCCCCAGGACGGCAGAGTCCTGGGGAAGGCTGGGGATGTTGCACCCTGGGCTGAGCACCAGCAATGTTGGAGGGCTGAGCTGGGCAGTAGGAAGAGCCTGACAGGTCCCATATCCATGAGGTGGCAAGATGAGGAGCCCATAAATAAGGAATGAGTTGGAAGAACCAAGGGGACACAGCCCAAGAGACAGCAAAAGCCTGGAAAGCTGGAAGTGGCCAGAGCTGGGCAGGGCACCCTGATGAGCTTCCAGGCAGGGAATCTGACCTGTGCTGTTGCACGCTCGGGCAGAGGGCCCAGTCCTCTGCCTGGTTTTCATTTATTTGAGAGGAGGATTCTGAAATATGGCCAAGGACAACTGCAATAAAAGCAGTCAAATGACGATTACAAAAAAATAAATTGCTAGCCCTTCTTTCCCAGTTGAATGATGTGAAGGCTTGAGCTCACCCTGGAAATCTTCTTTTGCAGCAATCATCACATCTCCATCACCTGGCACTTCTGCTGAGGGCCAAAGTGGGAAAAAGTCCTCTGGATCCTGTCCCCAGATTCAGTCAAGAAGCCTTGGTGATTCTGGCACGCTGCTTTGTGCCTTGAGGAATGGTTATTCAATCCAGCCAGCCCTGGGAAAAGCAGCTGAAATAATCAAGCTGAAAACATGATGCACTGAGCACAGGGGCACAAAATCAGCAACGAGCTCTGCTTCTCACCCATCCCAGCCTGGCTCACAAAACATCCATCCCCACCAAACACAGCTGTGGGGTGTCCTCAATCACCTTACTCCCTGCTGCATGGGAAGTCCTTCCAGCTCCTCACTCCTGATGCTGGAGCTGCCACCGGTAGGTTTGGGTTGGGCAGCAGAGGGACACTGTGTGGCCATGCAACAGTGGGGCTGTGGTTGCTGATGGAGGTGTCTTATCTGTCTCTCCGTAAAATGAGCTAAAGAAAGTGTGTGGGATCCAGCATTGATGGGTTTGATGAGGTTTTTTTGTAATCATCAGAGAAGATTGTTTAATTCTGGATGGTGGTGATGTTTTAAGGCAATGCTTCAGGTCTGGGATATTTGTTTTCATTTCATGTTGGCTGAATGCATTTCACAAGAAGAAAGTCATCTTCTAGCAGCCAGCGCTGGATACTGAAACCTGCCTGGGCTCTGGCCTGCAAGGGGAAAGGTCTGTGCACGTGTCCCTCTCCTGCCTTGTTTACAGGAACTTTTCCATGCAGATTCCCTTGGCAAGAGCAAAGAAAGCTCCCAGGACCATTCTTACCTGGATCCTCTGCTTCAGGAAGAGTCCTGACACTGTTCAAGAAACAATAATGATATGACCCTATGCCCATCCTGCAGCTGGGGCTGTGTGAAATAGACGTGTTGAGCTTTATTTATTGAGGATGCTGACTCTAAGAAGTCTGCACTGCCTGAAGCCCTGGAAGCTGCATCTTCCCACTGACACCCTTGGTCCCATCCTCCAAGCCCCTGAGGTTTGGGAGTGTTTGACTACTGTGTCTGCACTAGTTTAGTTAAATGTCTTGCTGAACACGCAGGCACGGGAAGTGTTGTTTTGGGAGAGGAATCATACGTTTTGCCCTCTTCAAGCTGCATTGAGCTGCCATCCTTCTCCTACCCTTCTACAGGAACCTGAAGTGAAGTGCAAAGGCTTCAAGTTCTCAATCTTGTGCTGGCAAAACCTCCTCTGGGCTCTCTGGGGTACCCACAGGCAAATGTCAGCTTCCAGCACTGACACATGTAGGGTCATGTAGGTGGGGTTGGTTCTGTCCCACGTACAAAAACTTGCATGAAACAACTTGAGTTTAATCATTTAAGCTGGATTTGAAGTGTTTAAAGGGGAAAAGTAACTCTGTGTGTTGGAGCAGGGGAAGAAGCTGTGTTCCATTTCTATGTTTGGGTGTCGTGTAATGGCTTTTATTCCTGTATGGTTTGGGGATTTTGGGTTTATTTCTTTCTTTTCTTTGTTTTTCTACCCTCCTACTCTAGGCAAAGTCAATAACTTCATCAAAGTTACTGCTTTAAGTGGCCCTGGTGTTGAACAACTCCTCTCTGCATTTCAGGATATTTGTGAAGAGGTCTCATTTGGAATTACAGGATTATAAAGTGATGAATTATTTGATCTTCTTGATTAGAAGACAGAGGTGGCTGAAATAGAAAGACCCCTTTTGGCATGCTGGTAAGTGTAAAGCCCTAGAAAAATGAAGTAACCAAAACACTCACTGTGCTGCCTTACTAGATAAAACCTCATCCTATTCAGCTGCTTACAAGTTCTGAAGTCTATAACAAACTGAGAGCAGGCAGTAGGATTTAATTAGCTGACTGTCTTGAGAGCTATCCCAGGAACTGGTTTCATGGACCAGAACCAAGGGAGCACAGTGAGAGGGCCAGAGGCTCAGTGCTCAGCTGCACACGATGGCACAGCTCGGACACTGCTGGCCAGTGCCACAGTCACAGCACTGCAGCATCACTGCTGCTGTTATTTGCTGTAGCTCCTGGAGGCAAAAGCTCTGTTGAGTCAAATACTGAGGAAGCAGGTAACAAAAATGCAGGCCCTGCTCCAAAGACAATTTCAACCTTCCTGTCACAGCTGCTTTTCAGGGCATTTTTAATTTTTTTCCAGGCCAGAGCAAACGAATGGATGAGATCCATGCTGTTACAGGACAGGGTGCCTTATTTATCTGCTTGCCCCAGTACTCAAATATGTGATTTGATCAGCTTCCCAGCTGGCTGGTTCCATTTTATTGCAGTTTCTCCTGTTGGCACTGCCAGTCTTCTCTTTGCAATGCCAGTCACGTCGGATAACTGCTTGCAAATGGCTGCTGCGGTTGCCTCCTTTCACCTTCCACCCCAGGCATGAAGCTTTTATGAAGTGTACAAACTTAAACACAGAGGAACTGCAGAGCTGCTACGTGAAAGCTGTTGAAATGGCTGCTTCCATGTGCAGAGGTCCCAGAAGGGAACTTGTCCCTCCTTGCTGGGGACTGGAGCAGTCCCACGGCAGCTGAGCATGGGAGCCCCGCTGATGCTGGGCAGCACCAGCTGCCTGCAGGGCTGAGCTCCAGGAAAGGCTGAGCTCCAGGAAAGGCTGGCTGCCAGCACCCTGCTCCCCTCGCCCTGCTGGCCCAGTGTGAGTCCCTCAGGCACACGTGGCACAGTCTGGGGGCTGCAGCTCACTGAAGTGGTACATGATGCTTTCTGTCCCTGTCGGGGCAGTGCCCACACAGGACTGTGCTGTGCCAGGCACCGGGCTGGGCCCCAGCAAACTGGGAACACTCCAGCTCGCCCTGAGCACAGCACCACATCCCCAACGAGAGTGCTCAGCCGCCTGCAAGGCAGGAGAAGGTAATGCCCAGTGACCTTCTGCAGGCTCAGCAGCCTCCAGAGGTACTTCCCTACGTTCAGATGCGGCCTTGCTCATTGGCAGTCTGATTTTCAGAATGGCAGAGGGCTCAGCAGCTCAAGTCACACCCTGAGTGCTTTGGGGAGACAGGCCCCTCCCGAGTAGCCAAGGTGAGGAACCTGCCATCTCTCTTCCAAACATTAATTTCTCTGGGCCCCAGGAGGGGAATAAAGCCCTGCAGGCTTGTGAAGGGGTAAGAAACAGTCCCGCTGAAATGAACACCTTCCTTTCCCAGCCCTCCCCAGGCTGCAGTGCTCACCACCTCTCCAGCTCCCAGACCCTCTTCTGATAAATAATTTGCCCAATGTACCCCAAACCCAAGCAATTGCAGTGCAGTAGCATGGATGTATTTTTACACCCAGGCTCAGTTGGGAGAGGGAGTACATGCTGATGTGCCCCACTATTTCAAGATTATACCAAACACACAAGTTTCTCAGAATCTGCCCAAAAGCTATTAAAAAACATTATCAGTAACTGCCTGTTCCACTGGGGCTAAATTATTTTCAATCGTTGTGGTGCTAGAGAACTAGAAAATTCCCATGTTTTGCTCAAAGCATACCACGGTGTAACATGGGGAAGATTCATGTCCTTTTACTGACAAAGAATAGCTGATAAATGTAACATCCCACCCCTGGAACATGTTTGTGGTTGGGAGGAAACCCTGTCTCAGAGCACTGCAGGCATTGTCTAAAGAAGTCCCACACTTCTGTAAAAACAAACATTCAAAGAAGGTTCTTTGGAAAGTAAAGTGTAAAGTAGATGTTTCAGGGCTGGAGCCTGCGTGTTTAGAGCTTGCAGCCGACCCTGCTGCGTGTTAACCATCACGGTCCAGGTTGCTGCATGTAACAACAGTCAAGAGCAACAAGGCAAAAAGAAAAGCTGGGAGCAAAGGGAAGCGGTAAGGACAGACTCCAGTCCGCCCTGCTCGCTGCACAACTCTCCCCAACCCACCCAGATCAAACCCACTTAATAGATACTTACATCCCATTTGATAGCGCTGATCCTGTGTCCCCTCGGTAATGTCTGTGCAGCAGGCTGCCAAGTAGGCACATCTGGATGTAGTTAGTGAGAGACATTCCTCAGCCTTCCAGCGAAGCCGAGGAAACCCTGGGGGCCGGGGCAGCGCCGGCGGCTCGGGGCCGTTCCCCAAAGGCAGCGAGGGGAGCTGGCCGGAGCGGGGCTGGGAGAGGGGCTGGAACAGGGCTGGGAGCGGGCTGGAACGGGGTTGGGAGCGGGGCTGGAACGGAGCTGGGAGCGGGGCTGGAGCGGGGATGGGTGCGGGCCAGAGCGGGGCTGGAACGGGCCGGGCTCCCTGCACAGCCGCAGCGCCGCAGCGAGGGGAGCACCGCGGGCAGGGGAAGAAGGAGCCGCGTCCCGTCCAAGCCCGACACGTGATGGGGCCGGGGAGCGCCGATGGCCCCAGCGGGACAGGGCGGAGATGTCCAGAGAGAGAACGCTCAGCCAGGTTGGGGACTTTCACCAATTCTGCAAAAAGGCCGCTTTTTTCTTTCCCGCCCCCCGTAACTTTTTTCAATAGGAAATGTACTAAGTTTTCTGAGTTTCTTTTTCTTTTCTTTTTATACTTTGGCTTTTTTCTTTTAATTCCCTTGTGAGTATTTATCTCTGCAAAGAGTCAAATTGAAAAATAGAGACTGGATTCAGCTCAGAAGTTAAATCCACTTGGGGGTTTGTTTTTTTGTTTTTTTTCCTAGTAGGGAAATGATGGAAGTGTGAGCCGAGCAGTGAAGAGGCTGAACATAGATTCAAGGGTCCCTTCCAAAACCTGAAACAAAAAAAAAAACCCAAACCCCACTTTTTCCCCCCTTAATTTAATTTGAAATGCTTCAAAGCAATTTTTATTTGGAGCCAAATCTAACGTGCCATCACTACTGGTCTGCCAGCTGGGTGCAGCCATAGTACTTTCCATCCCTGTGGCTGTTTCTTTGTCTCTGCACTGTAAACAATGACCCTTATTCCTCTAACAGAGGCCAAGGGTCTGGAGAGTGCCCAGACCATGGCCACTTTAGGAAGCAAAGCTTTTCATTTACTCGTCATAAAAGCAGTTTTGATCTACTCTGTTGTTTTCACAAACACCTCTTTTTAAAACGTAATATAAAAATCCCTTTTTGTAAGCATCTGTGCTTTTTTTGATGTATTTTTTGATTTCAGCTCAAATATTGTGCTTTACTGAATACACTGTCCCATGAAGAATGGGTTCTTGATGGGCCACACCCTCGGACCCTGCACTCAGATGCTGCAGGCTGGAAAAGTGCTTTCCTCATGACTGGCAGCTGCCTGAGCCACAGCAGGTCCCTGCTGAACAGCACAGCTGATCAGAAACCTCAGCCATGAACGTTACTTAGCTTCAGCTTTCCGTGTGCCAACCCAAGGTTCTGTTCTTCTCTTCTGCAGCAGCAGCCCCAGGTTAGTTATCATCCCTGCTGTGTAAGGAGGCAGTTGAAGGTCCCAGAGGCAAAGACCAGTTCCTGTCTGCCTTTGCTCAGCAGGGCTGGCTGTGGAGGGAGGGGACTGCTCCCTGAAACCACCAGGGACTCATAGCAGTTATTTCCATCACAATCCCTCACCCAGGTTTTGGGACCTGCCACCCTGCCTCCCTTTTTGCTTGCTCCCATGGGGTGAGAGTGAAAACAGAGGCTTTCATTGATGTGCGGTGCCTTTGTGGCTGGAGAGTCACACAGGGAGGTGGAGGAGTTTCTCCATGGATGCTTCTACTTGGTGGTTGTCTCACGTGGACCTTGCTCCCTGGGCACTGATCCATGGCTGGTTTATTCTTCTCACTGCCAGCAAAGGTGTCCTTGGTCCATCCTATGTCACTTAGAAGATTGGGTCAGTGGTCTCACTGACCCTCCTCAGCAGGTCAGCCCTGTTGACCCCAGGTTGCTGTGTCCTTCCAGCTGCTGTGGGGCACAGCCGTGCTCCTATCACTGTGTTCCTGCAGGCATCAAGCCATGCAGTTGGGAATACAGCTTTGTGGTAGATAAAGAAGGGCTGATCTTGTGATTTTTAAACAGTGTTTGAGATTTAAGAGATTCAGGGTAAAATACATCTCTGCTCAAGTTCCTGGCGAAAGGAATTTCCCTGGATTCAGCTGTCAGGTCAGCCAGTGGCTTCCTGTGCAAAACTGCTGGAAATTTTATATCCCAGCCCCCTGGCTCCCCACCAGTGGGGCAGCCTTGTGAGAGAGCTCACTGGTAGTGAGGCACTTGGGATTACAGTGGTGCTGTGGCCTTAGAGTAGTCCCAGGTATCCAACAGCACTGAAAGAAACACAGTGAGCTCTCCCAGGTGCCAGGGGTGGGACAAACCTCCCCTTCTGGCCATGCTGGCTGAAAAAAGCTCATCAGAGCAGTAACTGGAAACTGAGCAAACACAGAGGCTTGGCTTGGTTTTGTAATCAGAGCCATTCCCTTGCAGGCCTTGGTATGTCAGGAGAAATGTGTGACTTTGGGCAGAACCCTGCTGTGCAGCCCCTCAGGCTGGATGCTCCTCTGGAGCTGGTGATCACCAAATGTAGCCAGAACTGCGGTGACCCCTGTTCTTACTGCTGCAGTTAAATGTTCAATGAATGTCTCTGAGGCAGTTTTCATCAAAAGTATATATTTATTTATAAAAAAGAATGGGGGAAAATATATATACTAAAGAGCTTTTTCTGTAAAAGAGAATTCCTTGGAGGCTGAATGTCCTAGACCCAAGTATGCCTGGCGTTGCAGTCCATAGCTGTAGATGGCTGATCCACATCTGATGCTAAATATCATGGGGATTTGGAATTAGAAGGTCAGCAAGGAATTTTTCCACTGAAAACTAAGACACACTAACCACACATCTCATACAGGTTTCTATTAGAGATGCACGGCCAGCTCCCTTCAGTGGGTCTAAAATTCAATCCAGAAAAGAAAAAAAAAACATATTTTTTGACTCTAGGCCTTAAATTGCTTCACTGTTTGAGTCTATCTCGTCTATCTCCATACAAAAGACACGACCAGACTCCTGTCCAGTGTAAAGCACCAGTGTCATGCATACACTCCAACATGTGGGTTAGACTCAAGAAACCCTCTTGAGTCCTCTTCTTGTACTTCCTTGGTTTAAGGATACCAGATACAATACCAGAGGTTCCCCAGAATTTTCAGTTAAACTAAATCAGCAATTTAAGTGAATTTGAGGCTCCTCATTCTGCCCATGCTCACTTCTGGTTTCAGAGCCTATGGGCAGTTGACAGGGTGTGGTTCCTTTGGGAACAGCAGAAGGGAGACAGTGGCTCAGACAGCAGGACAGCTCCTCAATGCTGAACCTGGCTTTGAAATGAATGGCAAAATAAACAGATCTTTTCCTTTGAGACGATTTTGTATCAGGGTATCCTGTCAGGTTTGCTTCTATCAGATGCCTCATGTCAAAGTATATCTGGTGAGCATTTTAACTTCACTCTCCTTTTTGCTATCATCTGTTTGAACACTGTAGGTCAGCTATGCCAAAACAAATCATTCAGATTCACCTTTGGATGTATCTTTTATTCCTTCTGGCAGACTGAATGGAGACTCCTACAAATCTGAAACATGGTTAAAACTACAAAAACAATCTGTACCAGAAAAAAAAAAAGTCCTCTTGGATCTCTTCCTGTAAGCACATTTTGGCCTGATGTCTGCTGCTTGTTTTATGTTTTTTCTGTTTTAGATTTTATATGCAACTGATTAGCACCTTTATTTGCTTTTAATATTGTGGTTGATTCTGAAACACTACCATCACCCCTGAATTTTTCTTTTTCACAGATGTATCTCAGTATATGGAGAAGAGCAGTTACTGGTATAAGGCAAATTTCTCCAGCAGCAGCACTGCCCATGGCTTATCTCCCACCATGATGATGATTGGTCGTGGGAAAGCAAGTATGAAACAGCCACTGCTATGTCCTAAACTGTGCCATGTGCTCGAGACAATTTCACCATGGAATATCACTGAAAAAACCTTTTCCTTCAAGTCTCTGCAATGAAGGCACCTGTGAATGCTGTTAGAGATTATGATATTCCAGAAGGGCTGCCAGGGGCTCCAACACTTAATGGCACTTCTGACAGGGAATATGTGAGTAAGAGGAAATATACATGCCAGTTACTGGCAGACAGAAAATGCACAACGCTTGCATTCAGAAGAAAGAATTCATGGTTAGTCCTCTGTAAGAGAGTAACAGCAGCAAGAAAGTTTTCTGGACTTGAAGTAGATGCTGAATAATAAGACTTTCTCTTTTTGAGCATTAACAGCTGCTACAAAAACTAGTAACTCTTACTACTCAGTGGCTGCCTTATAACTATATGTACAAGGTGTGCACATGAATAGCTGGTCTGAGAGTTTAGAAATATTCATTGCAAATGAGACAGCAGGCTATGCACATGACCTTGTTTTCTTAAAAAAGTCATTTCTGCAAAATCAAGGGCAAACTCTCTTGCTCCTTAAGTAATTTTCAAGTTTCTGATTTTTTTAATTTTTTAAAATACAATTTGTCAAGTGGATTTCTGCCAAACAGAGTTCTCCAGCTGGAATTTGGCAGGAAAGCTAAATGCTTCGAGGTATGGTTCCACAGCAGCCTAAATTAGCTAAGATCAGCACCACTGTGTTGCTCCCAAAAGCAAAACTATCAGAGAGGTAATTGCTTCATTTTGGGAAGAGCACTTGTACTACTGGAAGGGAGAGGGTAGGATGTGGAGCAGGAATGGAGGAGATGAAAGTGCAATGGCACTGATATAAAATGTCTTAATAAAAGGTGATGGAGCCACAGTCTTTGCAGAGATGGTGCCTGCATGAAGCCCTGCTTCCCTGGAAGCTAGGGGCAAGATGGAAGCAGATTCACTCACACCCTGAAAACCTTCTCTCCACACTTAACCCCCTTCCTTCCCTTTCCTTTCCTTT